>JAJONZ010019162.1:0-30382 GCA_029582445.1 Solanum paucissectum | reverse complement strand
AATAAAAATTTGAAATTGAAAATATTTTTTAAAAACAAACTTAAATTATTATTTTTTTTTTGGGGGGGGGGGGCTGCCTAGGGGAGGGTGAAAAACTAAATATTTGAAATTGGAAATATTTTTCAAAAACAAACTTTAAATTTTTTTTGGGGTGGGGGGTGGGTGTTGGTAGGGGGGCTTGGGGGGTCGAGGGTAGGGGGTGGGGTGAAAAAATAAAAAATTGAAAATATTTTTTAAAATAAGTTTTAAATTTATTTTTTTTCAACAAAAATAATTGATTTTTTCAATAAAAAAATTGTAATTTGAAATTTGAGGAAAGTTTTGGAAAATATTTTCCTTAATTTTTTAAAGAAAATCATTTTCCTTGAATTTGAGGAAAATGAGTTGATTCGGAAAATATTTTCCAAAATATTTTATCCAACCAAACATGAGAAAATTGGAAAATATTTTTCTTCATACCAAACACACCCTAAATGGAAATGGCAGTGGCATAAGTTTTAATTATTGAGTATAGGTGACAATTATGTAATTAAGGATTAAGGATTGTGGCCTCAAATTTTTAAGTTGATAATTTGGTTCATTGTATTAAATGAGGGTTAAAAAACTAAAACCTAATTTAACTAATTATGGTGGGAATAAAAAATAGAGGGAAGCCAATGAACCAAAAAGGGAAATAAAAGCTGCAAATCAGTGACGACTTAAAATTTTGAGCTTAGCCCATTTAAAATGAGTAACCAACTATTTACCTAACCCAACTCATTAGCTACTTAGGCCCTGTCTTTTAACCCGCCTTTTTAATAAGTAATTAGTAGATAAAAATAGAAAAGAGGCAGTGAGGGTTTTAAAAATAGTTGCGCTGGTTTCAACTTAAAGCGGTGGAGCGCCAACTTCTGGAAAAGAAAAAAATTATCCAGAGAAGCTAAAGGCAACACAGAAAGAAGGAAGAAGGTAAGGAGAAAGGAAACCAACTACAAAATCCAGCACCACGTAAAGGTTTTCATCTCTAAGACCTAAAACAAACAAGTGTTGTAGAAGACCCAACTAATTCTCTCCATTCTTGACTTATTAAATAAATGTACGTTTGTCACTCCCCGAGAGCACCCCCTAGACGTGACCGGCGTAATTCACCCTGAAGGGGTCGCATACCAGCCTCATATCATAACTTTCACATAAGAGCATAGGAAAATAGTGCGGAATTTAAAACTTTTCTTACAATCGAAGACTTTTATAAATATGAAAGAGAATCTATGACACTATGTCTCAAACCATCTATTATTATACTTGGAATAAAACTCTTGAAATACAACTTTAGGGACACAACCCTTACAAAAAGTCTAAAACATAAAAGAAAGACAATAAATGACATATGGTTGAGCCCTCGAATACAATGAGGCCTCACCAATATTCTTCTTCTTGATCTCCTATGAACCTAGCCACGAGGATGGAATCCAATATCTCCAAAGCCTACACTTACAGAAAATGTAGAAGAATAAGGTTAGCACAAAAAGTACTAAATATGGAAGCCATGCACAAAACCATTAAAACATGCATAAAAAGGGACATTTCATTTGAAATCATGCTATATGCCATTTTTTAACATCATCTTTGAAATAGTTGGAGAATGCAACCAATAAGGCAACTCACATACATTTCATTATAACATGAGAGATATCAATATAATACCAAGCATAGTCTCCAATATCAACATAATACAAATCCCAATCTTCACAATACATAGCCTAGCTCCAATCACCAATAATAGAAAATCAAATACCAAGATCATCTCATCATGAAGTAATCATCACATAAGCAACCCCTAAGAAACACTTATGCAATGTATGGTTGGAATCCCATAATACCAACCCTACTAAGTACTCATTTGAAGCTACCTTAGTCATGCACTCCAATCTTAGACCTCATTATAAGAAATAAACACAAATAAGGAAATAGTCACGCACATTACTTGAATTATAAGGAAAATCATTCATAACCATTATCCATTCAATATACATGCAACCATTCAAATCTCATTATAATGCAAAGGAACCATCCCATGACATCCCACTAAGTCTACTTGTGCAATGTGGAAGTGAAGTCCCATACCCCCACTCCTACTAAGTAAAACTCATTAAGAAGTTATAGTATAATTCATGTCTCATTTAATATCTTCATTATTTAGGGAAAATAGCATTAACCGACATAGACCATGTAAGCTACATGGAATCCGGTGTTCTACCCCCACACCGAAAAGAGGGTGTCCTACTTGCCTAAGGTAGAACGTACATCCTAAATTTTAGGTGGATCCACTAGCTAAGTCCTATGTGGGCACATAGTTAAGGGATATGGAGATTGCTACTAGAAACCTTATACTACTAACGTGCGGGTTTCCATCTCATGAGACACCGTAATGTGAACCCAACTACTAACATGAAGGAACCCATCTCATATTCATATCCACTCGGTGCTAAGACTATTTCCCTTTAAAAGTCATTAAGCCTTTACTTAGGTTTATGTTCAATAGAGAATGCACTAGGCACTCTAACCAACTTTCATCGTAATAGCTCAAAGATTCATTAAATGAGAATATCCTTTCACTTTAGAACCATCAACAAGTGAGTAAACCTTTCACATTGTCATTTATAGTATTTTCATGATGATTAGCCTTTCAATCAACACAATAACATCATCATCATCCTAGACAAGTTATACATGAACATGTGTAAGGGGTAAGGGGAGAATAGTCTTTCAACAATACCTCAATATACACAATAGTCATAGGATCTTTACCTTTCAAGTGAATCCTAAGTTCACATACAATTTCCATCAATCATGAACAACCTTCACAATTTACCCCTTTCAAGGGTCATGAACCGAGTCTCACAATCACACTTAGAAATACTACTTTAAGCATGAAATAGGCAAGATTCAATACTAGATTAACATTGACACAATTCATAGTAATCATCTTGCATCAATACACCCATCACAATTCATGAAATTAGGGTCATGGGGTAGTTCATGGGTTCACACACAATCTTGTCAACATGCACAAACCTTCACAATATGCCCTTCAAGGACTATGGACCAACTCATCCCAAACGTATAGCAATAGCACATTAGATAAGGCAATACCATGATCCAATACCTTAATCACATCATGGTTGACACTTTATACTTCAAGTATTCATAAACATGTATATTGTTGACACCCAATTTTGGCCCTCCACAATTTAATTAATTTTCAAGCTTCTCAAATTTCAAACAATTTGAAATAATTATTTTCGTAAATCAAAATACTTTAAAAAATTATTTTCAAGACACTTTTTGCCATTTTTCATATAGATTATATAATACTTAAAATATAGAGATTTATATTTGAATAAATATTTAAAAGGTCGTTTTTACTACAAATGGAGTTCTAATTAAATATGCATTTTATTTCCTTAAAAAAATGATTAATTCATGATTTAATTAACATATTGGGTTTTTGCGTCAAAATAATTGTTTTATTTTGCAAGAGTTGAAAAGCTTAATATTTAATTGAATACGTAATTTATTTTTGCTTTCAATTTATTTAAGATATGGTAAAAGAACCAGGTCCCTCACTTTGACTTTAAAGCCTTTTGGATTAATCAGATCAGCCCAAGTTTTGGCCCATTTTCAAAAAACCCAACCCAACCCATAATACAATACACAACAGCGTACCACAAACAACAATATGCGTACCAGCCGACCCCTGTATCCTTCATTCTTCTTCCTGAAACCAGCGAACTCCAGCAGAAATCAAAACCCAAAATCGCGAAGCCCAGCAGCCCAAAATGCGACCTGAGTCCAGCATAGCAACGTGTCTCCTCTCCGTACGGGAACGTTTGAGAATGGGATAGGTGGAGCAATCTTGTGCTCCGTCTGTCCTTGCCCTTCAAATCGAGCGTCCCAAATCGATTTTCCGTTGAGGAATTGTACAATTCGTACGCTCTCCAGCTCACCTCGACCTTATCCGCTCAAGGATTTTGAAATTTTCCAATTCCCACATCGTTTTACCCCCTCAAATTCGACCTAGAAGATGCTCTATAAATACCCTTTTTGCTCACTGTTCACTGGAGGAAATTTTGAGACTTGAGAGTACCCCTAAAAGGTTTGAGAATTCTCAGTTCAATAGTTTAAAGTTTTGTGGTTGTTCGAGTTGAAGAGGTGGAATCGTCCCCATCAAACTCGTCGTACGGTTCACTTCATTTTTTTGCAAATTATTTTAGCTAAGTACCCTTGAAATGGAAGCAGGGGTAACTTTTTGAAATAGTTCAAAGTTCTCAAAATCTCCGTTCAACTTCAAGTTTCATATATTCTTTTTCAAGAAAATCTCTCTTTAATAAGAGATTTCAGACTAAAAGTAGGGACTTGCTTTACGTGACATCCCTAATCGGTCATTATTACCTTGTTTCAACGTTATAAGTTCTCAAAGCGTTCTTCCAGAATCCTGCGTTCTTTATGGCTACCAGATCGTCATGACATGTGCAAAAGTCTTGACATGTGTTAATTCTTGTTATGTATTAACAATTTTTGTATGAGTGCAGGAACAACCTTTTTTAGACAATCGCAGATCTTACAAGCTTCATAAATTACAAGAGACAAACTAAATTACCGTGTTACAACCATACTCCCTATTTTGAGATTTATTCTTTATCATAGGATATTATATTGGAGCGTCACTTCCTTCAACGTGACACGCTAAATTATTATTGGAGCATCACTTCCTTCAACGTGACACATTATTATATTGGAGCATCACTTCCTTCAACGTGACACGTTAAATTATTGGAGCGTCACTTCCTTCAACGTGACATGTTAAATTATTATTGGAGCGCCACTTCCTTTAACGTGACATGTTAAATTATTATTGGAGCGTCACTTCCTTCAACGTGACACGTTAAATTAATGGAGCGTTCATTTCCTTCAACGTGACATGTTAAATTATTATTGGAGCGTCACTTCCTTCAACGTGACACGCTAAATTATTATTGGAGCGTCACTTTCTTCAACGTGACATGTCAAATTATTATTAGAGCGTCACTTCCTTCAACGTGACACATTATTATTGGAGCGTCACTTCTTTCAATGTGACATGTTAAATTATTATTGGAGCGTCACTTCCTTCAATGTGACACGTTAAATTATTATTAGAGCGTCACTTCCTTCAACGTGACATGTTAAAATTATTATTAGAGTGTCACTTCCTTCAACGTGACACGTTATATAATGTTATTGAATCATCACATTGTTCAAATTGACACACCATTTTGGATCACCACTTTCTTCGTGAGCAATACGCTTGAAATTGGATCGTCATCTCTGACATGTTTAACCAGGTTTGCACAAATTATATTTGTATTTATGTTACATTTTCTACTGACAATTGTTTTCCAGACTTTGCAATACACAAAGTGGACTACGTCAAATAGGACGCAACACAACGTGGAACTTTTTCTTAGCAGCGAACTGGGACATAGTCCAAAAAGGAATATCAAACTCTTAGGATGCGAGTTGCGGAACGACTTCCACCACAGTCAAACCATATCCCTATCCTAAGGCATGTGGTATTTTCATGGGTAATAGTTTCAGTTTCTCCTTCACTGAAAATTTCAGCTCTCACCGGAGGCAAATTTTCAAAATCGAGTGACAATACACCTAGAGTTTTGGAAGTTATATCCGTGTAAGTTCTTACATATGGATGTGAAGGGCCCACATTCATAGTTGAGATATTTACAAGCCTCTTTTCCACGCTCAATTAATTTGTCACTCATCCTTAAGCTAAATGTTATTTTCGCATAAGAGATTTCCTTTTAAACCGATTGAGTCGAACTACAAGCAGTCTGATTTCCAAAGTTTAGGGATATGTAGGCGGACTTAATGTTGAAAACTCGACTGTACTCCAACAATTCTGTCATCACTCAGTTCTCGAGCTTTTCAGTTTCTCCATACTTCGACATCGAAATAACTTTTTCATTCTTTCAAAATTGTGCATTAAATCAAGCGTTTCGAAGTACTAGTGTTGTGAGTTCTCATGTAACCTGAGATAAGTAGGAAACCCAATACCAGGGTCCGACCATAATTCCTCAAAAATCCTTACCGTTCGCCGTTCCGAAGAGATCAATTAGTGGTCGGACAAAATTGGATTCGTCAATTTCGGTTGCCTCGAATCTCTTTCATCGATCCAAAACAAACGAGGGGTAGTTGTTGACACCCAATTTTGGCCCTCCACAATTTAATTAATTTTCAAGCTTCTCAAATTTCAAACAATTTGAAATAATTATTTTCGTAAATCAAAATACTTTAAAAATTATTTTCAAGACACTTTTTGCCATTTTTCATATAGATTATATAATACTTAAAATATAGAGATTTATATTTGAATAAATATTTAGAAGGTCATTTTTACTAAAAATGGAGTTCTAATTAAATATGCATTTTATTTCCTTAAAAATGATTAATTCACGATTTAATCAACATATTGGGTTGTTGCGTAAAAATAATTGTTTTATGTTGCAAGAGTTGAGAAGCTTAATATTTAATTGAATACGTAATTTATTTTTGCTTTCAATTTATTTAAGATATGGTAAAAGGACCAGGTCCCTCACTTTGACTTTAAATCCTTTTGGATTAATCAGATCAGCCCAAGTTTTGGCCCATTTTCAAAAAACCCAACCCAACCCAAAATACAATACACATCCGCGTACCACAAACAACAATACGCGTACCAGCCGACCCCTATATCCTTCGTTCTTCTTCCTGAAATCAGCGAACTCCAGCAGAAATCAAAACCTAAAATCGCGAAGCCTAGCAGCCCAAAATGCGACTCGAGTCCAGCATAGCAGTGTATCTCCTCTCCGTACGGGAACATTTGAGAATGGGATAGGTGGAGCAACCTTGTGCTTCGTCTGTCCTTGCCCTTCAAATCGAGCGTCCCAAATCGATTTTCCATTGAGGAATTGTACAATTCGTATGCTCTCCAGCTCACCTCGACCCTATCCACTCAAGGATTTTGAAATTTTCCAATTCCCACATCGTTTCCCCCCCTCAAATTCGACCTAGAAGATGCTCTATAAATACCCTTTTGCTCACTGTTCACTGAAAGAAATTTGATACTTGAGATTACCCCTAAAAAGTTTGGGAATTCTCAGTTCAATAGTTTAAAGTTTTGTGGTTGTTCGAGTTGAAGAGGTGGAATCGTCCCCATCAAACTCATCGTCCGGTTCGCTGCCCAAAACCAGGTAATTCCTTCCTTTCCCTTTCTATTAGTTTAATCTTAGTCCATGTTGTTGTGTTTTGTGTTAGAGCCGATTTATAGGTATTTATGTTTCTTAATATTTGTATATTGATGATGAATCCTTTCCCGCTGAATATCTAAGTAGTTGTGGTTTTTTACAAGCGTTTTAGCAATGTTCTTTTATATTCCTTGTGTGTTGTTCGAATTTTTGATCATAGCTTCTGGGGAAATTTACTGCTTGTTTATAAAGTAGGATGAGTCATGAGGTTTTAAGTAGGCTACTGGTGTGGCTGAGCTAAGTTTAAGTTCTTTTTTTCAGATTTTTCTTTTCGTGAAATGAGAATCTTGTTTATGAATAATAGCAAATTCTGCTTGGTTAATTTTGTATTGCATCTGATGATTGAAAATAGTCTAAAAATGTCTTGCTCTTTGCTAATTCGATTGAATGGTTACTACTCTTTTGTTTCCATAAGCATCTGTCTCTTGCTCCATAAAATGGATAAAAAATGTTAATACTTGGATTAGTTTGTACCATTTTCCTCTATGTGAAATAGAGGTTTATTTATAAGCTTATAAAATCTAAGGTCTCAAATTTATCATTCAAGATTGTTTTGTATCATGTTTTTATCAGATTGCTTAAGTTATATATGATTAAAATATTGTGGTGATTTGTTCGAGTTTAGTTACTGCTGATATTATGAACTCGTTTCTTTAGTTTTATATGACTTTTTGTTACTCAATTCAGTTCCACATTTACATGTGCTCTCTAAAGTGAATCCCCTGCTTTCTTCTTTTCACATCCAGTTCCTTCTTTTACAATGTGGGTATATTGTTTACTTCTTATGTTAAGGATCTTACTTGTTCAGGAATCATGAGTTGATCCTAGGTCTAGTCGAGCTCTAGATAAAGTCGAATATTAATTCAACTTCTCTTTGGTTGCTCCTAGATCCCTTAGATCCTCATGCCATTCCTTTGAGCTATAGATCCTAAATTGCGTACATTGGTTCCGTTTGGAATTCGTAAGTTTAAATTTGATTGTTATATATGTGTTGTTCTATTTGAGACGTCGTGTTAAACATTAGTTATCTAGTGTGATAGATTGGCACTATTTGGCTTGAGTTTGTGCGGTCGTTTAATACATATCGCTAGTGATTTTGAGTTTGTTTAAGCTGCTAGTTCTAATAAAGCGAAATACTCCGGTATATTCTCTACTTTGCATCAGTTTATAAGTTGCTATTAGAATTGGCTGTTCATTTCATCTATTTGTTGTTGTTAACTCTGAATTTTTTTCCAGTAGGCTCATGATTGTGTATTTGTTCTACTTAGTTGCTGACCAACTTTTTGCTTACATAAATTGTAATTATGTTGACTTCTGTTTTGCATATGAGGTAAATGTATTAGCCTATTAGGATTGAAGTTGTATTCCTTGATTTCGTTTGTTTACATGTTAAATTAGTATCAACCCTCTTCTTGATTAGTTACTAATTCTTTCTTCTTTTTCTTCACATGAATTCTTCTGATTTGAGTCCGGTTTGGACTCCCATTCTCTTGCATCTTCCTCTTTTCGAGTCAACTTCTAAGCCGAATGAAAGGAAGCTAATACTATTGGGTTAAAATCCCAAGAAACTAGCAACAGACATCAGCTAAGGAGAGTTGAAAATGAGATGGTGTTGGGTCTAAGCCTAAGTGTACTGATGGCAGCAACACAATAGAATGTAGCAGCAACATCAGTCTTAGAAAGGCTGAAAATTGAGAAGGTTTTGGACTCTCAAAAGTCCAATTTAACCGAAGTAGAGTTGCAGCAATTTCAAAGGGATGAAACTTGCATCTTTCAGACTTAAAAAAAGTTACAAAATTACGCCAGCAACAACATTTAAGAAGCAGCAAGTGGACTTAAATTTGTCCAAGTTCTGTTCGCACTTTTATTTTCCTTATATTGTGATTTTGTGATATTTGCTTTTAACTTCTAACATTTATTTTATCTAACTTAGATGAATCCTTGGAAGTTTTTAAATAACTCTTCTATTTCGTTAGTTGTTTACTTTAAGTATTTAAATTTTCAAAACTCTTTCAAGTTAGGCAAGTTAAGCTCTTATACTAACTTGAGAATTATCCATATTCTTTCATAGTTAGTAATTAGCTTTGAATCCATGTTTATGAGTTTGAACTAATTATTTAGTTCAAGTTTTTGAATAGGATAAAATTGTTAAGTTTCTTAAAATAAATTAGTTGTCTTTTAATTTAAGTTAGGACTTTGTATGAATGACTTGAGGATTTTTTATATTCTCTCATAGTCGTTAAACAAGGTTCTTTACTTCATGTTTATGAGTTTGAATTAGTTGTATGATTCAAAACTTGACTACGGATAAAAGTTTCAAGTTAGGCTTATTCTTGAGATTTTTAGGAGTATCAATAGATTTTTATCTAAGTTTTCAACAAGAGTTTTCAAGTAATTTAAGTTTTCTTTTAAAATTAGCCAAACTTTTAAATCTGTTGGTCAACCGCGTGTTACCGGATTCTCTAAGATGCCTAAACCCTTCCTTAGAGAATTATTTCAACCCTTACCCGACTCTGGTTTTATTTAAAATGTTTCTTTCAAAAACCTTTTTTTTTAAACGGTTTTCTTAATTTTTCCTAAAAATTAAGTGGCGACTCCAAATTATAGATTTTTCCAAAACTTAAACAAAATTTCCAAAGTTGCAAAATGGCTTCGAAACCTTAGTTTTCGAAATCGGGTCGTAACACATATAATACCATGATCCAGTCAATTCATGTTTAGAAGTATTACCCTAAACCAGTTCGAGTCTAGGTGATCTAATCTAAGACATTACATGAAGAATTTTATCATTCTAGGAGGATCAGATTTAAACCCTCAATTTGTCTCTTTCATGACACAGCCCTATACTATACCAATTCACCTTAGAAATCTTAGGTTAACCAAGTATACATGTAAAATCACACTTAGATCATGCAATTACATAATAATTAACTCACATTCATTCAATTTGACCAACTTGCAAAATCATCACATAATGTAAGGAAGAATCATAGCTAGGGTTGGGGAAAACTCATGGATTCTTGAAGGATTTCGAGTTAGAGTCAAGTAAAATCAGTAGTATCATCAATAACAAACATAATTCAACCTTTAAGAACAACTTTGAAAGGAATCCATGGGGTTGAGTTGAAACCATAACTAATTGGGTTTTCTAGAATTGAGTTAAAAACTTTTGAAAGGGGTCCTTGGGTGATAGCTTCCCAAGGATGAAGAACTCCCATACCTTAGGTGTAGAATCCTTCCAAATTCGTGGTGAAAAGCTCCTTCCTTCAAGATTTCCTTGGTCTCTTTCTTTGTTCTTCAATGGGGGTTCTGGAGAGAAGATTTTTGGAGAGGGAGGTAGTTAGGTTTTGATTTGGGGTTTTGGGTTATAATGATTTAATGAGGTGTTTAATACCTTAAAATACTTTATATACATAAAATAAACCCATATTAAGCAACCCCTACTTAAAACAAACTAAAAACGAATTACATAAAGTAACCCACCTATTGGCCGACAGATTGCAGGTGCAATCCACGCCCCATGGACCTACGGTCCGTCAATTGATCTAAAGGGCGTGCTGCAGGTCCGTGGTTTTTACCTGAAGCTCCTCAACCAGGCCTTGAACCACAGATAAAGACCTACGGGGCTTCACTTGACCTACTAGCCGTAGGTGGCCATCCGTAGGTCACACATTTTTGACAGCTTTTGTGATCTTAGGCAGCCTTGGGGGTTAGACTTTAGAGTCCTCCCCAAGGACCCTTGGTTGGTCTTTGGGGGGGTGTACCTTGATGGTTAACCCCTAGACACCTCAACCTAAGCTCGGGAAGTCAATATACAACCTACAACCAAACATCAAACTCAAAAACTCACACGTACGACTCTAGTCTCACCTTCTAGTTTCCATTAGACTCTAGCTTGATCTTACTAGTTTTTCGGGTTGTTACATTATCTCCCCCTTAGGAACATTCGTCCTCGAATGACACTTGAAACACTTTTTGGAATTAAATACTCAAGACTAGCAGTCCAATCATGCATGAAACATCATAATAATGCACAACTCAACATGTTCAATGCAATACAAGGAAATATGAACTATATCTAAACAACCTATTTATGCATAAGATTCTCATCACTTGTCATGTTCAAGGAGGAACTACCATCTCCTAACTAGAACATGTCCATTTATTCTTCTCATGAGGTACAATAGGCAACTCTTTACTCAAAGCACCACAACATGAGGGAAACAATTCACATAAACTTATTCTCTTTCAAAACAAAAGTTTTCATGAGCATGCATTATATTAAGAAGTCATGGCAACATATAAGCACGTAACAACAATATTAGCTAGGCATACCATCTCCCCCTTAGGAGTGAGCCTATACCATCACTTATAAACATCATTAATCACATAGTCATAGGAAAAATTACATTTTCTCATTAAAAGCAAGCTCAACACAATCAACATGGAGCCCAAGTGCCATTTCATCAAAACACAACAAAGCATGTTCATCACATCATCTCATGAAGTCAAATATGCCATCGCCATACTAGAATGCACAACAACATGAGGAACATGTAAATCATGAAAAATCCATTTTATACAAAGTAAGAATCTTTCAAAAACATGAGGAACATGTAAATCATGAAAAATCCATTTTATACAAAGTAAGAATCTTTCAAAAACATGCATAGCTTAAGGAGATCATGGGAATTTCTAAAACACTCATGACCCCTAGATATAGAACAAACCCAAAAAGGAACTCTTGGTCTCAAGCTAGAATAGGAATAGAGCAAAAAGATGAGGATATCGGGACTCTCAATCAATGCTGCTACTCAAGCACATGATCTCCCCCTTGGGAGTAAGCCCCTTTTTTACAAAAAAACCTCAATTACTACCCTTTTCCACAAACTCAAAGCATTTCTAACACCCATTGTAACCTTACCGGGCCCTAAAACTAATGGAGGTCAAATAATCATGCATCCAAACCCTACCAAGGTTTACAAGAATAACTCTGTGGGACAAGACAATTATAGGACACACATAACATCTAAGATTCCATGATCAAGAAATGGGTCAAGGAGAACTTACCATCTTAGGCTAGAGAAGAAATAGAAGGGAACGTAAGGATATTGGGACATCTCATTGGCCCTTGGCCTCCCCAAATAAGAACCTTCAACTAAAACCCTTACTAAAATACCACTCCCCAAAACTTTCATGAAAACATTTCCTTATTCTTCTATTTCTTAGCTTGCCGGTCTAAGATCCCAATTGGTACTTCCAAATTAGAGAGGTTCTCATCGAAGCACTCTTGCTCACAAGCAACCTTACCAACACCACTCAAAGCCTCATATGAACCTACCAAATCGGGCCAAACTTCTCGAACTCACTACACCTCATAAGGTGAGATTATCAAGTAAGCCTAATTCATGAACATCAAGGACACTCAATGACCTTAACATCTAAGCACATTATCCCCCACTTGGGGTAAGCCTATACAAACTCTTTACAACATCACTTCCTTCAATTCTAAGGTCGAAGTAAGTCATACTAAACCTTCACACTCATCTCACAATATGATTCTAAACCATGGAGGATTACACTTTTATCCTTTACTCACTCAACCCCTCTAGGTATCACTTAACACCATTAATCATCAAAATCCAACACATCAAAAAACTCATTATGGCTAAGTTGGTGTTATACCAACAACCACATATGGCCATAATTAAACCCATGAATACTAAGGACAACGCAAAGTTCATCATATCCAATTTATCAAGTCACAAAAGACAAGTATTACCAAAATAAAAGTAAGCATCAAACACATACCGGTAGCAACATTAGGAGGATACTCTTGTTCACCTCTATCTTGAAGAGCATCAGACATAATTTTCTTCCTCTCTTTTCCCATAGTGGCAAGTACCGGGCAATAACTTATTTTGTGGTCACTCCTACCACATCCAAAACAATCCTTCGTGCCGGCTAGACACTTACCATCATGCTTCTTTCCACACCTAGCAAAAGTAGGCCTAATCATATAAGATCCACTACAACTCACTACTTGAGATTTTGGGGTAGACACATTCTTTTGGTTAAACTTAGGGGGAATATTGGAAGAGCTTTGACCATAAGGCTCTTCTTGTGAGGAGTTATCATCTTCAAGCCTATACCTCTTTGTTCCTCTAGACCTCTCTTCAAGTTTCTCCTTTTCAAACCGTTGAGCATGAATCACAAGACGATCCATATCCATATCATTCTCAAGCAAAATCATACTACATTCCCTTTTTATCAAGTCGAATAAACCCGACACAAACTTACTCATCTTCATCTTAGGGTTGGCCACTATGGATGAAGTGTATCTTGACAACCTAGTGAACACCCGAGCATACTCCTCAACACTCAACCTACCTTGACGAAGGTTAACAAACTCAAGTATCTTAGCCTCTCTCACCTCTAAAGGGAAAAACCTATCAATGAACCCATTCTTAAATCTTTCCCATTCCATGAGGCCCGCTTCTACTGACCTTGCTCCTTTCCATTGACTAAACCATATTAGAGCAACATCCTTCAATTGGTAAGCGGCCAATTCTGCCTTCTCTACCGGTGTTACTCCTACAAAATTAAACACCCTAAAGACCTCATTTATAAACTCTAGAGGATCTTCCTCCATCTTTGACCCATAGAATTCTGGAACTTCTATCCCAACTTGAGTCAACCAAAGAAAACCATACCTAATCGTCTCATTTGACATTAAGTCAATAGGAATTTGAGGAGAAGTTCCTTGATCATCATACTCTTCTTCAAACCCACTGGTGCAAGCTCCTTGAGTAGTCATATCCTGTAGATCACCAGATAAGGATTAGAAGAAAGACCCTATAGGTTAAACTCTATCGCACGACTCAAAGAACAAAGAAGTGAAGTTTTCCTAACATCCGATAGCCTCTTATTAATAAAATATGGCGAGCTTCACATTTATGAACAAGACTCTACTAGATATGGTTTGAGACATCCTAAAAACCATCCGAAAAACTTATTATCTCATACCATGTCTGTCACACCCCGAAAGTACCCCCTAGACGTGACCGACGTAATTGACCCCAAAGGGGTCAAATACCAGCCTCATAGCATAACTTTCACATAAGAGCATAGGAAAATAGTGCGAAATTTAAACTTTTCTTACAATCGAAGACTTTTATAAATATGAAAGAGAATCTATTACACTATGTCTCAAACCATCTATTATACTTGGAATAAAACTCTTGAAATACAACTTTAGGGACACGGCCTTTACAAAAAGTATAAAACATAAAAGAAAGACAATAAATGACATATGGTTGAGCCCTTAAATACAATGAGGCCTCACCAATCTTCTTCTTCTTGATCTCCTATGAACCTAGCCACGAGGATGGAATCCAATAGCTGCAAAGCCTACATTTATAGAAAATGTAGAAGAATGGGGTTAGCACAAAAAGTACTAAGTATGGAAGCCACACACAAAACCATTAAAACAAGCATAAAAAGGGACATTTCATTTGAAATCATGCTATATGCCATTTTTTAACATCATCTTTGAAATAGTTGGAGAATGCAACCAATAAGGCAACTCACATACATTTCATTATAACATGAGAGATATCAATATAATACCAAGCATAGTCTCCAATATCAACATAATACAAATCCCAATCTTCACAATACATAGCCCCCAATCACCAATAATAGAAAGTCAAATACCAAGATCATCTCATCATGAAGTAATCATCACATAAGCAACCCTTAAGAAACACTCGTACAATATATGGTTGGCATCCCATAATACCAACCCTACTAAGTACTCCTTTGAAGCTACCTTAGTCATGCACTCCAATCTTAGACCTCATTATAAGAAATAAACACAAATAAGGAAATAGTCACATACATTACTTGAATTATAAGGAAAAGCATTCATAACCACTATCCATTCAATATACATGCAACCATTCAAATCTTATTATAATGCAAAGGAACCATCCCATGACATCCCACTAAGTCTACTTGTGCAATGTGGAAGTAAAGTCTCATACCCCCACTCCTACTAAGTAAAACTCATTAAGAAGTCATAGTATAGTTCATGTCTCATTTAATATCTTCATTATTTAGGGAAAATAACATTAACCGACATAGACCATGTGAGCTACATGGAATACGGTGTTCTACCCCCACACCGAAAAGAGGGTGTCCTACTTGCCTAAGGTAGAACGTACATCCTAGATTTTAGGTGGATCCACTAGCAAAGTCCTATATGGGCACATAGTTAAGGGATATGGAAATTGCTACTAGAAACCTTATACTACTAACGTGCGGGTTTTCATCTCATGAGACACCGTAATGTGAACCCAACTACTAACATGAAGGAACCCATTTCATGTTCATATCCACTCAGTGCTAAGACTATTTCCCTTTAAAAGTCATTAAGCCTTTACTTAGGTTTATGTTCAATAGAGAATGAACTAGGCACTCGAACCAACTTTCATCGTAATAGCTCAAAGATTCATTAAATGAGAATATCCTTTCACTTTAGAGCCATCAACAAGTGAGTAAACCTTTCACATTGTCATTTATAGTATTTTCATGAGAATTAGCCTTTCAATCAACATAATAACACCATCATCATCCTAGACAAGTTATACATGAACATGTGCAAAGGGTATGGGGAGAATAGTCTTTCAACAATACCTCAATATACACAATAGTCATAGGATATTTACCTTTCAAGTGAATCCTAAGTTCACATACAATTTCCATCAATCATGAATAACCTTCACAATTTACCCCTTTCAAGGGTCATGAACCGAGTCTCACAATCACACTTAGAAATACTACTTTAAGCATGAAATAGGCAAGATTCAATACTAGATTAACATTGACACAATTCATAGTAATCATCTTGCATCAATACACCCATCACAATTCATGAAATTAGGGTCATGGGGTAGTTCATGGGTTCACACACAATCTTGATACACAAACCTTCACATTATGCCTTTCAAGGACTATGAACCAAATCATCCCAAACGTATAGCTATAGCACATTAGTCAAGGGAATACCATGATCCAATAACTCATCAATACCTTAATCACGTCATGATTGACACTTTATATTTCAAGTATTCATAAACATGCATATAATATCATGATCAAGTCAATTCATATTTAGAAGCATTACCCTAAACCAATTTGAGTCTAGGTGATCTAATCTAAGGCATTACATGAAGAATTTCATTATTCTAGGAGGATCACATTTAAACCCTCAATTTGTCTCTTTCATGACACAACCTTATACTATACCAATTCACCTTAGAGATATTAGGTTAACCAAGTATACATGTAAAATAACACTTATATCATGCAATTAAATCATAATTAACTCACATTCATTCAATTGGACCAACTTGCAAAATCATCACATAATGTAAAGAATAACCATAGCTAGGGTTGGGGAAAACTCATGGATTCTTGAAGGATTTCGAGTTAGAGTCATGTAGAATCAGTAGTATCATCAATAACAAACATAATTCAACGTTTAAGAACAACTTTTAAAGGAATCCATGGGGTTGTGTTGAAACGCTAGCTAATTGGGTTTTCTAGAATTGAGTTAAAAGCTTTTGAAAGGGGTCCTTGGGTGATAGCTTCCCAAGGATGAAGAAATCCCATACCTTAGGTATAGAATCCTTCCAAATTCGTGGTGAAAATCTCCTTCCTTCAAGATTTCCTTGATCTCTTTCTTTGTTTTTCAGTAAAGATTCTAGATAGAAGATTTTTGGAGAGGTAGGTAGTTGGGTTTTTATTTGGGGTCTTGGGTTATAATGATTCAATGAGGTGTTTAATACCTTAAAATAATTTATATACATAAAATAAACCCATATTAATCAACCCCTACTTAAAACAAACTAAAAACGAATTACCTAAACTAACCCACTTATTGGCTGACTTTGGGTAGATTGTAGGTGCAATCCACGCCCCATGGACCTACGGTCCGTCAATTAATCTAAGGGGTGTGCTGCAGGTCCGTGGTTTTTACCTGCAGGTCCTCAACCAGGCCTTGAAACACGGAGCAAGACCTAAAGGGCATCACTTGACCTACTAGCCGTAGGTGGCCATCCGTACGTCACACATTTTTGACAGCTTTTGTGATCTTAGGCAGCCTTGGGGGTTAGACTGTAGGGTCCTCCCCAAGGACTCTTGGTTGGTATTTTGGGGGTCGTACCTTGATGTTTAACCCCTAGATACCTCAACCTAAGCTCGGGAAGTCAATATAAAACCTACAACCAAACATCAAACTCAAAAGCTCACACGTACGACTCTAGTCTCACCTACTAGTTTCCATTAGACTCTAGCTTGGTCTTACTAGTTTTCTGGGTTGTTATAACGTCGAAGGCGGAATCATTGGGAGAGAATTGAAGTTACTAGCAAGATTATAGTGAGTGATAATTCTTCCATAGTTGATTTTCCACTATTCTGTATTTTGAATTTGTTTTCTTGCTCTGACTGACTTATCTAAAAATTGATATCTTGTGCGCGGACAAACGGTAGTATGATCAAGTATTTGAAAATGTATTAAATAGTTTCTATCGTGAGTTATATACCTATTACTCTTGAATTTATGAGTTGTTATATGTGGTGGGATACAAATTTGACACAAGCAAAATATGAATGCATGTTGCATTCCAGAGAACTGCTTTCAGGAAGATAACTTTGTCAGTATCATCATTTTCTAACGTCGGGATCGTTAAACCTGGTGCACCTTGTAGAAAAACTAATGTGGTACATCCACTCTCTAGAAGGGAACCTATCTGATGGGGTGGTCATACGACTATGGTAAATCCATAGTGTCAGAAAGTATACTCGATACTGATATTGGATCCTCCCAATAAACAATGGATGTGATTATGAAAATATCTTAAACACAATTTTCATACATGAATAGCTAAATTGATTTAAGGAAGTTCTGGATGGTAGTTTATAGTTTACATGCTCTTCTATTTATATGTTTATCCCAGGTACAACGCTATGGCTGCCACTGTTACTCACTTAGATGGTGTGACTGACCCCACTCCTTCTTTCTCTTTCTTTCAAATAATTCAACTGAAGGTGACTCTTGACTCCAACATAGTAAAAGACAGAGCTAGTGCCAAATCCAGTAATCCCCGCACTTGCTTCGCGTGGACCAATATTTTGTTTCAACTAATGAGGTATATTAGTGTACTTAATCCTAGAGTTTTTCTCTTTGAGTTGGTTTAGTAAATTTGGTTTTGGTTTGGGTTGATGAGAAGGTGACTTGGAACATCTAAGTTTTATGAAAGTCCCTGATTTCGATTATATTATTGTCTTAGAGTTTATATGTTTTTATTGTAGTAGGTTGGGTTGTTGTTTGTTGAATGCTGATAGGGTTGAAATTTATGGATCAATCCATGTACAGAGGACACTCTGCCGAATTTTTAGCATGAAGTTATCTTGGCTCGCCAATAGGCTTAGGCCACTGAACGTCGGTCATGACTTATGTGAATTGGGTTGTGATAGAGTTGGTATCAGAGCCTTAGGTTTAGAGTATGACTCAAAGAGCATCGGTTTATGCAAGAACTTAATCGTGTATATGTTGTGCACCATATGCACGATCAAGAATCTGCAGAAATCGACTAGGATTGGTCTTTCTCATTTTTTGTTAAATCTTGTGATGCTATAAGCCGTCTAGAGCCAATTAAGAATCTAATATCATCTATGTGATTACATATGGCAGATAGAGTTGTGCTGCCTCCAAACGTAGGTTGGGGTCGAAGGAGAGGTCGGGGAATGTCGGGTAGGCAAGCTATTGACCTAGTTGTTGAAGAAGAGGTGATACCACCACCGCAATCTCACGACACTACTGCCGACACGATAGCTACCATGTTGCAACAAACAATGGATAGTTTGGTAAGGAAGATGCAAGTGAAACCTAGAGAGTACATTGTCTGGAGGGAATAAGGGACATAATCAATGTAATGAGCCACTTCACAGGTCAATTCGAGAGTTTCTTAAGTAAAATCCTCATGTGTTTATGGGGGATAGTGAGGTTGAAGACCCCTTACAATTCTTGGATGGAATTCGGAAAGCCTTAGTTGCACTTGAATGTTCTAGAACAAGGTCAGTTGAGTTGGATTCCTATTGTTTGCAAGATATAGTTGAAGAATGGTTTAAATCTTTTAAGGTAGGGCGACCAATTAATTTGCGTCCCTTGATGTGGAAAGAGTTTTCTGATGCATTTATTGATCGATTCACGCCTATGAGTATGAGGGATGCTTTTTCAATACAATTTGAAGGATTGAGACAAACCTCACAGATGTAAGTAAATGATTATGACATTCAGCTTACCCGTTTGTCCCGACACGCGTCATATAAAATGAACAATTCTATGCGGGTTAAGAGGTTCATACGAGATCTGATTGATCCCATTATTCAAACCACTTGCCTCACATTTGGCAAAGGGAGACATAAAGTACTCACAAGCAGTAGATGTTGCAAGAGAACTGGAGACTAGATGGAGAGACGAAAGAGTAGTTAAAGCACAAAATAAAAGAACAAGGACCACATGGTTCTTTGAAGGGGATATGGGTACAAGAAGAGGATTTGGATCCCAGAACCATCTAAGGGCTTCATAGGCTGGAGCTGCATCCATTGTCCAGTCATCCAACAATGCTTCCACCTCAAAACAAAGCCATA
This sequence comes from Solanum paucissectum, assembly GCA_029582445.1. Lineage (NCBI taxonomy): Eukaryota > Viridiplantae > Streptophyta > Magnoliopsida > Solanales > Solanaceae > Solanum > Solanum paucissectum. The sequence continues at coordinate 10,346 of JAJONZ010019162.1, read as the reverse complement.
GAAGTCCCATAGCATCTACTGGATAGACTAACTGCACTACAACTATAAGCCATAGTTATCACAAGGCTCATTCAGGCCAGTGTTGGAGAGATATTGGTGCATGCCTTAGATGCAGACATATTGGACATTACAAGAGGGATTTCCCACGTTATTCTAGGGGATCTAATCAAGCATCAACATCAATAAATATTGCACCGAAAAATTCTACCGGTTATACTGCTAGGTATGATTCTGGGGTAGCCCGTAGAGGCATAAAAACAAAAATATTAATGAGAGATGATTAAGAGCGGTTGGTAGAGGTCAATCCCGAGTGTTTTCTCTTACTAGGCAAGATGTTGAGGCATCAAATGCAGTCATTACAGGTATACTTTCAGTATGTTCATTGGATGTTATTGCTTTAGTTGATCCTGGATCAACCCATTCCTATGTGTCCTCATCCTGGATCAACCCATTCCTATGTGTCCTCATATTTTGCAATAAGGTTTGATAGGTTGCCAAAATTGTTGAAAGATCCTTTTTTAGTTGCTACACCAGTTATCGAATCTTTACTGGTCAAGCGAGTGTATCATTCTTGTCAACTTAGTGTTCAAGGGAAAGGCACATTAGTAGATTTGTTTGAGCTTGATATGATGGATTTTGATCTAATCATGGGCATGGACTGGTTAGCTTCATGCCATGCAATTGTGGATTAGCATTCTAAAATAGTTCACTTCAACATACCAGGTGAGCCTAGTTTCATGTAACAAGGCGAACAAGTCTCCCCTCCAAATAATCTGATATCATTCATGAGTTCAAAGTGGATGCTAAGCAAATGTTGTCAAGGCTTTTTGGCATTTGTTAAAGATACAAAGATTGTGATACCAAAATTAGGATTTGTCCTTGTTGTTAATGAGTTTCCTGATGTGTTCCCAGAATACCTACCTGGATTACCTCCGATTATAGAAATTGATTTCGGCATTGATTTAGTACCTGGAATGCAACCCATATTGATATCTCCATATCAAATGGCACTGAAGGAGCTGAAAGAATTGAAAGAACAATTGCAAGACATATTAAACAAAGGGTTCATTAGACCACACATTTCTCCATGGGGTGCACCAGTCTTGTTCATAAAGAAGAAAGATGGATCCATGAGATTATGCATAGATTACCGACAGTTAAATAAGGTCACAGTGCGCAACAAGTACCTGTTACCACAGATTGATGATCTGTTAGACCAACTTCAGGGTGCAAAGAAATTCTCCAAGATTGATTTGAGATATGGATACCATCAACTACGTATCAGGGGAGATGACATATTTAAGACTGCCTTTCTACCAGGTACGGGCACTACAAATTTCTAGTAATGCCTTTTGGGCTAACGAATGCACCTGCAACATTTATGGACATGGTGACTAGGGTGTTCAAGCCGTATTTAGATAGATACATGATTGTGTTTATCGATGATATCCTTGTGTATTCATGGACATATGAAGATCATGAACAACACTTGAGGATGGTATTGCAGGCACTCTGGAAACACAAGTTATATGCTACGTTCTCCAAGTGCGAATTTTAGTTGAGCCAAGTTGCCTTCCTAGGTCACGTAGTATCTGAAGAAGGGATCTTAGTTGACTCCAAGAAAGTGGAAGCAGTAAATAAATGGACAAGACCAACCACCGTGGCAAAGATACGAAACTTTTTGGGCCTCACAGGGTATTATAGGCATTTCGTGAAGGATTTCTCCAAGATAGCTGTACCTTTGACAAATCTAACACCAAAAAATGTGAAATTCCAGTGGTCTGAGGCATGCAAATAGATTTTTCAAAAGCTCAAGGAAAGTTTGACAACCACCCCAATATTAGTACTTCCATTGGGAACCAGAGGATTTGAAGTTTATTGTGATGCCTCTCAAGTGGGACTTGGGTGTGTGCTTATGCAAAATGGATGGGTCATAGCTTATGCTTCAAGGCAATTGAAAAAGCACGAGCAAAATTATCCAACACATGACCTAGGCTGCAGTTGTCTTTACTTTGAAGATTTGGCGACATTATCTATATGGAGAGAAATGCGAGATATAGACTGATCACAAGAGCCTCCAATATATCTTTCAACAAAAAGATCTGAACCTTCGACAAAGAAGATGGGTGGAACTATTGAAACACTATGAATATGTATTTTGTACCATCCAGGCAAAGCCAATGTAGTTGCTGACGCGCTGAGCCGAAAGTCAATGGGAAGTTTAGCCCACCTTACCTTAACAAGGGGACCACTAGCAAGAGAAATTGACAAATTGAAAGAAAATGGAGTAGCCTTCACTTTAAGGAATTGTCACGACCCAGGGGTACCCCCTAGAGGTAACATGGCGTATAGAACCCCGAAGGACTCTATACAAGCCACTTAGTCGTCATAACATAAGAAAAAGAACAATAAGAGTAAAACACATTTCAAGTCTAAAAAGTTTTTCATAAAAGAAAACGGAAGTCTAAACACTTTGTCTCACCATAGCCATCTATTACAATACCGAATGAAATTGGGCCTAGCCCATACAACATGTTCAAAAGGGAAAGTACATGAAAGAAACTAAATATAGGAAATCCGTCCTCGAACCATGAGGACTCACCAAGCTCGGGAAATAATCAAATCCAAGCTCTAGCCACAAAATTGACCACATTGAATATCGGACCCTCCATTTGGAAAAAATGTTGGCAAGAGAATGCATTAGTACAAAAATGCACTAAGTATGATAACTATGCATAAAACATTTAAAACATGCTAAAAGGGACATTTAATTTCATAACATGTAATTTACCAAGTTAAAACGTCGTATGAGAGAATTGGAAAACATAAGTCATAATATCATCTTCAATGCATGCTAGCATCATCTTTAAAGCCTTTGAACACTACGAGATGCTTCTTTAAGCAAGTCTTAGTTCATTATTAATCTTGTTGTGGAAATAAACCTTAACCGATATTGAGACCGTGTGAGCTATCACATGATCTCTCGGTGTCTCCCACATCGAAAAGGGTTGGTCTACTTGCCTAAGGTAGAACCGATAAATCTTAGCTTAGGTGGATCCACTAGCTAATCAACCTATGTGGACACATAGTTATGAGATAAGGATATTGTTACTAGAAACCAGGACTCTACTACGTAAAAGGTTTCCATCTCATGAGATATACTTGGGAAACTCGGACTCTACTAGCGTAAAAGGTTCCCATTTGGAAGCCATACTCTACTATGTAAAATCCTCCATCTCATATTCAATATCCTCTCGGTCCTAATAATATATTCCACAAGATAGTTATTAAGTCTTGACTTAACTTTTCTTAAAATAGCTTCTTAGACCTTGTGTGAGCAACCATCACCATCCATTATCTATTTATAATGGCTCTTTAGCCCTTGATTCAATTAGGTGAGAAAGCCTTTCAACCTAGGAATCCTTGCTATGTGAGAATGTCCTTTCACAATTCAACAACAACAACAACGATACTTTACTCTCAAAGCATCCTCAAAACAATTGCATTGATTTTATAGAAAATGCATAATCTCATACTTTACCTCCTTGAGGTTCAAAACCTACTTTCATCTACCATATCTAGGATTGAAACATTATATATGGATTTCATCATAATTCATGTGATTCTATCACCTCATGTATTACTTCATAAATTCCTCTTTCATCAACAAAGACCCACATCATATCATCAACTTTGAGAAATATGGGAATTACATGGGTTCATGGGGAAACATCATAAAAATCATAGGAAATCATCAATTCATGCTTAATATAACTCAATTCAATAAATTAAATCATGTTTGAAAGGAACCTATGACTTTTGAATCAAAACAATTGGGGATTTCTATCTTTTTGAAATTGGAGATTTTGAAGGAACTCCATGGATGAAAGGTATCCATGGATAAAAGCTGTCATACCTTACTATCAAAGCCCAAAGAAATTGATGTATGAAAGCTTGTTCTTGAAACCCTAGCTTGAATCTCCTTCTCCTTCTTATTCAAGTTTTCTAGAGAGATAATTATTTGAGATGATGAACTTTTGGGGATTTATTTTGGGTTTTGGAAAATATGGCTTAATTGGGTGAGTTTTAGAGTTAAAATGACTTATATAGTGGTCCTAGACTTGGGCAAAACGACCTAGCTTTAGTTGGATTAAAATCGGTAAAGTTCAATTAGCCCTTAACTTACAGTGCACTGCCCAAGAACCACATGAGGTCCCATGAGACGTGGTCTAAAAACTAACTCTCCCCCACTAGCCTTCCCACGAGTCGTTGTCTTCACCACGAGTCGTGAAGTGGCTCGTGAAGTTGGGGCTGTTTTGGGCAGTTTTGGAGAGGCTACTGCCTAGCCCACCATGAGCCACACCAAGGGTCGTGGTTTTCACCACGAGCTGTGGTGGTGGGCATGGTAGGTGGGGTAGTGTCTACGCCAAGGCAGGTTGCCCTAGCTCACTCCCTTGGCCCTTGCCTTTATTCCTTGACTCTTACCCTCACACTTAGCTCTAGATTAGCCTACCAGATTCTGAGGCGTTACAATATCTCCCCCTTGGGAACATTCATCCTCGAATGACGTTCTAGACACCTTACGGAAGTAAAGACTCAAGACTAGCAGCCCATCATGCATGCAACTCATCAAATGCACATAATCAAGGAGGAGACATCCACTCCAACTCAAATATACTCAAGGCATCATAAGGAAGTAAAAACTACATTTAACAACCAATTATGCATGAAATTTCAACATTTCTCATGTTCAAGGAGGAACTACCTTCTCCGAGCTAAATGCATGCTCAACACAATCTCATGGAGCCTATATGCAATTTACTCTCAAAAAGCATATCGAAGGCATGCTCATCAATTCATCTCATGAATTCAATAGGCAACCCATACTCAATGCACAACAACATGAGTAAAATCAATCATACAAACTCATTTTCTTTTTAAACATAAGTTTCTCATGAACATGCATCACATAAGGAAATCATGCAAACAAATAAAAACACATGACTTCCAAAACAAGGACAACTCAAGAGGAACTAATTACCTCAAGCTAGGATAGGAGTAGACGGAAAAATATGAAGCTAATGGGACATCATATCGGCCTCGACCTCCCAAGTACCACCCTCAACTAGTTGATTCCTTCACAAGACCTTCACAGAAGCTATCTCCTTGTTCCTCAATTTCTTGACTTGCCGGTCTAGAATCTCTACCGGAACTTCCTCATATGAAAGACTTTCCTCAACTCCCAACCCTTCTAGGGACACTATGGATACCTAATCTCCAACACACTTCTTAATCATAGAGACATGGAAAACTGGATGCACCGATGCCAACTCACATGGCAAATCTAAATCATAGGCAACCTTACCAATACGCCTCAAGATTTGTTATTGTCCTACATACTGGGGACTAAGCTTCCCCTTATTACCAAACCTCATCACACCCTTCATGGGTGAGATTTTCAAATAAACCCAACTGTTAACATCAAACTCTAGATCCCTTCTCCTTACATCGGCATAAAACTTTTTACCGACTTTGAGCTCTTTTCAATCTCTCTCTAATGAGTCAGACTTTCTCAATGGCCTCATGAACCAATTCGGGACCTAATAGGGCAACTTCACCCACCTCAACCAACCAAAAACAGATCTAAATCTTCTACCATACAAGGCCTCAAATAGAGCCATACCAATACTTGAATGATAGCTATTATTGTGGGAAAATTCTATAAATGGAAAATGGTCATCCCAATTACCCTTAAAATCAATCAAGCAAGCCCATAACATATCTTCCAAATTTTGGATGATACGCTCCGCTTGCCCATCTGTTTGGGGTTGAAAATTCGTGCTAAGCTTAACCTTAGTGCCAAAGACCCTTTTGGAACGACCTCCAAAAGTGAGAAGTGAATTGGGTACCACGGTCGGAAATAATGGATAAAGGCACTCCATGCAACTTTACCATTTCTCTTATGTACAATTTAGCATAATCTTCCACCGAATAGGAAACCTTGATTGGAATAAAGTGAGCCGAATTTGTCATTCGATCTACAATAACCCAGATAGAGTCATGTTGTCTTCGGGTGTGAGACAAACCAACAATAAAGTCCATGTTCACCTCTTCCCACTTCCAAGTAGGAATACCAATATCTTGGGATAAACTTCCCGGTCTTTGATGCTCAACTTTAACTTGTTGGTAATTAGGAAATTTAGCCACAAATCTCGCAATATCCTTCTTCATCCCATTCCACCAATAGACCTCCCGCAAGTCACGGTACATCTTGGTGGCTCCCAGGTGAATGGAATACCGAGAACTATGGGCTTCCGACAAGATTTTCTCTCTCAAGTCATCAACATTAGGAACACACAAATGACCTTGGTATCTAAGTACACCCTCTCCCCTTGGGAGAATGCCTCAACGACTTTCTTAAGCACCGCCTCTTTCAACTCAACCAATATAGGATCAAGACCTTGCTTAGATTTCACATCCGCCACAAAAGATGATTCAGACCCATTGTGAACCATTATGCTACCCTTGGTGGAGTCCACTAATTGAACACCTAATCGGACCAACTTATGAACATCTCGAACCAACTCTTTCTTGTCATCGTCAATATGAGAAACACTACCCATAGACAACCGACTAAGAGCATCTGCTACCACATTTGCCTTACCGGGCTGATAAAGAACACTCATGTCATAATCCTTCAATAATTCAAGACACCTCCTTTGGCAAAGATTCAAATCCTTTTGACTAAAGATATATTTCAAACTCTTGTGATCGGTAAACACATCAACATGAACCCCATACAAATAATGCCTCCAAATATTTAAGGCAAAGACAACCACCGCTAACTCAAGGTCATGGGTAGGATAATTCTTCTGATGGACTTTAAGTTGCCTTGAAGCATAGGCAATCACTTCACCATTTTTCATATGCTCACATCCCAACCCTAATCTAGAGGCATCACAATACACCACAAAACCATCCGTACCTTTCGGTAAAGTCAACACCGGAGCGGAAGTAAGTCTATCTTTCAACTCTTGGAAACTTTTCTCATGAGATTTCGACCAAATGAACTTAGACTTATTTTGAGTCAAAGCCATCAACATAGAGGCAATTGAAGAGAACCCCTCAACAAATCGTCGATAATAGCCATCTAAATCCATGAAACTTCTAATGTTCAAAGGTGATAGAGGTCTAGGACAACTTCTGACTGCATCCGTCTTCTTAGAATATACCTCAATATCCTTACTTTACACGACATGACCAAGGAAAGCTACGGACCTTAACCAAAATTCACACTTGCCAAATTTTGCAAAAAGTTGATGGTCCTTAAGAACTTGCAATACAATCCTCAAATGATCAACATGCTTATTCTCACTCCTTAAATAGATCAAAATATCATCAATGAACACAATCACAAACGTGTCAAGGTATTGTCTAAACACCCTATTCATCAAATCCATAAATGCCACTGGAGTATTAGTCAACCCAAACGACATCACCAAGAATTCATAATGACCATACCGGGTTCTAAAAGTCATCTTTGGAATATCAACACCCCTCACCCTCAATTGGTGATAACCCGACCTAAGTTCAATTTTAGAGAAGTAACTTGCCCCTTGTAGTAGGTCAAACAAATCATCTATCCTTGGAAGAGGATACTTATTCTTAAAGATCACTTTGTTCAACTGACGATAATCAATACAAATACGGAGAGACCCATCTTTATTTCTAACGAACAAAACTGGAGCACCCCATGGAGAGATACTTGGTCGGATGAAACCCTTATCCAACAAGTCTTTCAATTGTTCTTTCAACTCTTTTAACTTAGCCGGGGACATTTTATAAGGAGGAATATAAATAGGTTGCGTAACTGGGAGAAGGTCAATACCGAAGTCTATTTCCCGCTCGGGAGGAATACCGAGTAGATCATCTCGGAACACTTTTGGAAACTCATTGACAATGGGGACCGGCTCAAGAGTAGGGGGTTTGGAATCTACATCACTCACCCTAACAATATGGTAAACACAACCCTTAGAGATCATCTTTCTAGCTTTAAAACATGAGACGAACTGACCCTTAGGCATAGAATTTCCCCCCTTCCACTCAAGGATAGGCTCATCCGAGAATGGAAACTTAACCATATAAGTTCTACAATCAATAGAAGCATAATAAGAGTGCAACCAATCCATACCAAGAATCACATCGAAATCTAACATATCAAGCTCTACAAAATCAACAAGAGTAACTCTATGGGATAGGGAAACGGGAAATCTCCTATAGACCTTCTTAGCCACCACAGAATCACCAAAATGAGTAGAGACAGAAAAAGGTTCTAACAATACATCAGGGAGCACATCAAATCTCATTGCCACATATGGTGTCACAAAGGACAAAGTAGCGTCGGGATCAAGCAAGGAATACATATCTATATAGAAAACTTTTAACATATCGGTGACCACATTCGGAGAACTCTCTTGTTCACCTCAGTTTTGGAAAGCATATAAGCGGTTTTACTTAGGAGCAGCAGAATTTGAACCACTAGAAAGAGATTGCTTGGCCTCTCTTTCTTTAACCTTAAGCATCGGGCAATCCCTCATTTTGTGACCACTCTTTCAACAACCATAACAACCATCCAAGTTGGCTAGGCACTTACCATCATGCTTCTTTCCACACCTAGTGCAATTAGTCATAGACAATGAAGATCCACCACCATTCCCTCCTTGAGGCTTAGGGTTTGACACCCTATCTTTGTTGAACTTAGTAGGAGCATTGGAGGAACCTTGATCGGAAAACCTTTGTCGAAATCTACGGCGACCTTGTCCATCGGACCTTGTATTAGAGAAATTTCCATCACCGGTCCTAGCCATTTTTACCTCCCTAGACTTTTCCTTGAGTTTATCCTTTTTAATTTGTTGTGCATGGACCATAATACGAGAGATGTCCATGTCATTAATGACCATGGCGGTGCGACACTCTTTAACCACCATTTCAGACACACCCGTCATGAACTTACTCATCCTAGCCCTTGAATCTGCAACCATTATTGTAGCATACTTAGTCAATTGGGTGAACTTTAGAGCATACTCCCTCATACTCATACTCCCTTAAAGAAGGTTAATGATCTCTTTCACGTTTGATTCCCTCATTTCAAGGGTAAAGAACCTATCAAGAAAAGCAGATTTAAACATTTCCCACACTACGGGACCCACTCCTACCGGCCTCCTTTCCTTCCATTGGTTATACCACACTTGAGAAATACCTTTCAATTTATAAGAGGCCAACTCTGCCTTCCATACCAGAGTTACCCCTATAATAGCAATTACCTTAAAGACTTCATCAATAAACTCTTGAGGTTCTTCCTCAACTTTGGAGCCATAAAATTCCGGAGGGTTCATCCTTGCGAAGTCCCTCACTCTTGAAGCCGTTGTACCCATATTTAGGTTCACGGGAGCTATAAAATCTCTATTGACTTGAGCCATCATGGCTTGAGATAACACTTGAAAAGCAACCCTAAACTCCATATTTGTTACTTGCTCGGCCAAAGGATCAACCGTAGCTTGAGGAGCTTTTGGAACTTGAGGAGGAGCTCCTTGATTCACATTGTCTTCCTCATTCCTTCTAGCGAAAGCCCATGGAGTAGTCATATCATGTAAACCATCGGTTCAGGATTAGAAGAAAGACCTTATAGAGTTAAACTCTATCGCACGACTTAAGAGTAATGAAAGAAGTGGAATTTCCTAAACATCTTGTAGTTTATCATTCATAAATGTGGTGCGCTTCACACTCATAAACAAGACTCTACTAGACGTGGCTTATGAGACATCATCCTAGGACCATTCTAAACCTTGTGCTCTGCTTACCAAGTTTTTCACGACTCAGGGGTACTCCCTAGATATAACATGGAGTATAGTACCCGAATGACTCCATACAAGCCACTTAGCCCTCATAACATAAGAAAAAGAACAATAAGAGTAAAACACATTTCAAGTCTAAAAAGTTTTTCATAAAAGAAAGTGGAAGTCTAGACTCTTTGTCTCATCATAGCCATCTATTACAATACTGAATGAAATTGGGCCAGGCCCATACAACATGTACAAAAGGGAAATTACATGAAATAACCTAAACATAGGAAATTCGTCCTCAAACCATGAGGACTCACCAAGCTCGGGAAACAATCAAATTCGAGCTCTAGCCACAAAATTGATGTCACGACCCGGGAGCACCCCCTAGTCGTAACCTGCGTACTCGACCTCGAAGAGGTCTAATACAAGCCTCTTAGCATTCATTCATCGCATAGACACTAAAACCATAAGGAATTTAAAACTTTCTTTACCAAGAAAGCATTT
>JAJONZ010019161.1:0-27882 GCA_029582445.1 Solanum paucissectum | reverse complement strand
ATGTGATACTTGGCTTTGAATAGGGTTATGGGGTTCTATTCTTTGCATTGCACTAGTATTGCTTGGGTTGTCTACATGTTGGGATGATATTATGTTGGGTTGGACTATGATGCTTACTTTGTGTGCATATTGGATTTACTTGGTAAAAAGCATGTTTTGACAAAATGTCCTTTTATGCATGTTTCAATGGTTTTTATGCATAGTAGCCATACTTTGTACGTGTGTTGTACTAACCCATATTTTCTCCCTTTTCCCCAAACATTTAGGTTCGGGCTGTTGAGGATTCAAGCTTACTTCTCAAGACACTTGGAGTTGCTTCCCTAAGTTGGTGAGTCCTCAAGTCCGAGGACAAGACCCTATGATCTAGATTCTATGTTTAGTTCTTTGCTTATGTTGAAAGTCATTGTTGTACTTTCCTATTTCAAGACTTCTTATTGATGTAAGGGCTAAGTCCCATTTTCGATACTTCTATGTCTAGATGGTACATTGTGACGAAGTTAGATTCTGTTTTTCATATATGAAGTGAAGTTGAAATTCCAAAGTAAATTTTTTAAATTTTCCATGATTTTATTCTATGATACATGCTATGATGAATGCTAAGGGCTTGTATAATACCTCTTTGAGGTCGAATACGCCGGTAACGACTAGGGGGTGCTCTCGGGTCGTTACAGTCATAAAGTGGGAATATGAGGATTTCATGGATTATTGAGAGAGTTCATCATAAAACCATAATAAATCATCAATTAAATCATAATATAAAGTAATTAAATCAATAGAATCGTTTTTGAAAGGAATCCATGACTTGGAGTCAAACCTTAGCTTTTGGGGAATTTCTATCTTTGAAATTGGGGTTTTTAAGGGACTCCATGGAAAATAGCTATCCGTGGATGAAGGACTACCATATATTAGACATGAATTCCAATGAAATTGAGTAGAAATCGTTGTTCCTTGAACCCAAGATTCACCTTCCTTCTTTGTAACACACGGAAAACTAGTAGGCTAAACTAGAACCTTTTGTGAGGATTCTAGGGCTTGACATTAGGGTTAGAACTGTAGATATGGCTTCCCGTACTTAGAATGAAGGGCTTAGGGTTAAAACATCAAGGTACGACTCCCCAAGGACCAACAAAGGGTCCTTGAAGAGGACCCTAGAGACCACCCTAGAAACTGCCCAAAATAGTCCACCCACAAGGGGACCCACGCCCCATGGACAGCCTCTTGGGTCAAGGCCACAAAAGTAGACCCTCATACCACCACCCATGATTTACCAGCATTGATGGTGGGTGGACCCACGACCCATCAGCGTGGTCTCGTGGGTTGGGGTAGTGAAGTCATTAAGAAGGTTAAGTGAGGGGTATTTGGAACTTTCCAGAATTAATTAGTTATTAAGTGATGCCATTTTATACTAAATTATACTAATTATATAATGATTTAAGACCTATAAATTAAGTCATATCTCTCATAATTCCAAAATCCCAAATCAAAACTAACTTTCCCTAGATTTCTCTCTCTAGAACTTCAAGGACGAAGAAGAAGGAAGTTAGAGCTAGGGGTTGAAGGAGCAAGCTTTTCTACTCAATTTCATTGGAGATTCATACCTAAGGTATGGTAGTCCTTCATCCATTGATATTTTTCATCCATGGAGTCCCTCTAAACTCAATTTCAAAAATAGAAATTTCCCCAAAAAGTTAGGGTTTGACTCCAAGTCATGGTTTCCTTTCAAAAACAATTCTAATGATTTAATTACCTTATGTTATGATTGAATTGACGATTATTATGGTTTTTATGATGAAATCTCCCAAGAATCCATGAAATCCTCCAAATTCCAAATTATGATCTTGTGAATGTGGGTTTGTTGATAGAAGAAGGATATTATGAGATTATGCTTGCAGTAATTGAGTTATTTGAATCATGTTATTATCCATGTCTAATGTTGTAATAATATATGTGTTGATTGAATGTGATGTGTGGTCCTTGAAGGGTAAAGTATGAGAATTATGCATGATTATGAGGTTTATGTACATGATTTTAGAACACTTTGAGAGTAAAGTGAATATGATTATGATCTAGTTGTTGTGTTGGTGAATGTTATCCTCATGTGCACACTTTTGTATGCATATGGTATGATGTGAAAGGTTTTCTCACAATATGATGATTCTAGGTTTGAAAGGCTTTTCTTACCTAATTGAATCTAAAAATTAGAATGATCATGGATAGTGATAGTTGTTAACGCATGATCTAAAGAGTTGTCTTAATTGATGTACCTTGAATCGGTAGGCTAGGGGAACCCTTTCATGAGTGACTAATGAAGTATTCTAAGGCTTTGTCTTGAATCAGTAGGCCAATGACACCCCTTTCATGAGGAATCAATGAGCTATTCTAATGATATACCTATAATCGGTAGGCCAAGGGAACCCTTTCATGAGTAATGATGTTAATAGAGAATTAACTACTCTTTGGAAATTTAATGCTTAGCACCGAGTGGATATTGTGTGAGCTGGAAGCTCTCCCTAATATGGTCGGGTTTCTAGTAGTAATCTCCTTATCCCATAACTATGTTCCCACATAGGTCTTTAGCTAGTGGATCCACCTAAGCTAAGAGTATGGTTCTACCTTAGGCAAGTAGGACAACCCCTTTTCGGTGTGGGGTAGACACCGGATTCCATGTTAGCTCACATAGTCTATGTTGGTTAAGGCTATTCACACAATGATAACAATATCAACAAGAATATGAGATATGAGCTATCATTACTCAAGAAGCTTTAATTAGTATGGGTGAGAGTGTGGGATCTCATTTTTAGCATTGCACAAGCATGCTTTGAGGGTAGTTATGGTATGTTCCTCTTATGTTATGATGGTTTATGTAGTGAGTATGCTTATGGCTCCATTGTAAAGTATGTTTGGTATGAGGGCTACTTTTAATGATGTATGTCTAACTTGGATTGTTGCCATAAGTTTCTTTCCTTGGTATGATTGACTAAATGTGAATGTTCCCTTGTCTCTGAGAAATAAGCTAATAATGAGATCAAAAGATGGTAAACATTAATGAGTACCTAAAGTGACCCGCTTAGCATGTGTGGGATTACGGGGTCTTATCAATGTATTGCGCAAGCTTGCCTTGAGGTGGATCATGAAATGTTTCTCTTATGTTATGCTGAACTAGATTGCATTGATTATGCCTACGTCTATGATTACATCTCTTATGTTCACTAGTTGTGATTATTGTCTACCATGTTATAGCCTATTCCTTGTCATGATGTCTCTTATGCTTATGGCTTGTGTTTCTCCACTATCTTCAAAATGATGATTTAGCTTAGCAAAGTGCATGAATTCAACAAAAATGCCTCTTTTAGCATGTTTTCAAGGTTTTTATGCATGACTATCATCTTAGTGAATTTTTGTACTTACCTATATTTTCCTACATTTTCCCCCAAGTGTAGGGTCCGGTTCTCAAGGTGGTCCCAATTGTGGCTACAACTTGGAATTGATCATTTTTCCTTGCTTGTGGTGAGTCCTCATGGTTTGAGGATGGATATTGTCATTTAGTAGTTTCATTCTTGTATTTTCACTTTCGGATTATGTTGCTTGGGCTGTGACCCTATTTTTACTCAAGTATTGTAATAGATGGCCAATTGAGACAAGTTTAGACTTCCGCTTTGATTTTATGAAAAACTTCTTAAGACTTGAAATATGTTTTACTTCGTATTGTTCTAATGCTTTATGTTATGATATGCTAGGTGGCTTATATGGTGCCCCTTCGGGGTATTATGTGCCATGTTACGTCTAAGGGGTACCCCTGGGTTGTGACAAGCTTGGTATCAGAGCACAAGGTTTATAATGATTTTAGGATGATGTCTCATAAGCCACGTCTAGTAGAGTCTCGTTTATAGTGTGAAGCGCGCCACATTTATGAATGGGAGGCAACAAGATGATTAGGAAACTACATTTCTTTCATTACTCTTAAGTCGTGCCATAAAGTTTAACTCTATAAAGTCCCTATCCTAATCAATCCATTGTGTCTTTAGGAAATGAATACACAAAGGGCTAACGCTAGAAGAATGGAGAGTGACAACATGAACGAAGAAGCTCCTCAAGCTAATCAAGCTCCTCAAGTTAATCAAGCTCTGTTTAATCCTTCGGCTATGTCGGATATGGAGGTTAGGTTGGTTTTTCAAATGTTGGCCCAAGCTATGACGACTCAAGTTCAAGCTTTGACTACTCAATCCCAAGCGGTGATGGCTCAGGCCAATAGAGTAGTTGGGATTCATGTGAACCCTAATGTGAATTTGGCCGCTTCAAGGGTTAGGGATTTTGCTAGAATGAACCCTCCCGAATTTCATGACTCCAAAGTGGGAGAGGACCCTCAAGAATTTGTGGAAGAGGTTTATAAAATAATTGATTTTATGGGGGTGACTTCGGTAGAGAAAGGGGAGTTAGCCGCTTACCAATTGAAAAGTGTTGCACATGTTTGGTATAATCAATGGAAGAACAATAGGCCGGTAGGAGCGGGTCCAATAGAGTGGGAAGTGTTCAAATCGGCATTCCTTGATAGGTTCCCAAGAGTTGAGGGAAGCTAAGGTGGAATAATTCATTAACCTTAGGCAAGGTAGCATGAGTGTTAAGGAGTATGCCTTGAAATTTACCCAACTATCCAAGTATGCTCTATCTTTGGTGACGGATTCGAGGGATTAGATGAGAAGGCTTTTAACGGGTGTATCCAAATTTGTAAGAAAAGAATGTCGTACGTCAATGCTCCATGATAATATGGATATCTCACGTCTTATGGTGTATTCCCAACAAATGGAGGATGAGAAACTCCAAGAGAAGAATAGCGAGGTGAAAAGAGCTAGAACCGGTGATGGGAATTTCTCTAATGCTAAGTCCGACAGACAAGGTAGACCTAAGTTTAAACAATGCTTTCCGGTAAAGATTCTACCAATACCTCTAATTTTCACCAAGATAAAGGTGGTGGGTCTCCACTACCTAAGTCTACTTTCACCAAGTGTGGAATAAAGCACAATGGTAGGTGTCTAGCCGTCATGAACGATTGCTATGGTTGTGGCAAGAGTGATCATCAAGTGAAGAATTTCCCTACACTGACGACAAGAGGGAGTGAGGACAAGCAAGCTTGTATTAGTGGCCTGGATCCCAATGCTCCAAAGAATGGTCGCTTCTATGCACTCCAGTCTAGAAAGGACCAAGAAGGCTCTCGAGATGAAGACACTGATATGTTGATAGTTTCCTTTTAGATGTAAATGTTTTATTAGATCCCGGTGCTACTTGTTAGACTTTGATGATATCCTTGGTAGGGTTTGGATGGATTGATGTAAGACCTTTATTACTTTTAGAACCCGATATGGTTATTATGAGTTTTTAATTATGTCGGTTGGGATTGCTTGAAGGAAGTGGTACTTGAGTAATTAGTAGGGGGTTGATGCTTATTGTGACCAACGACACTAACCTACAGTTCGAGTGTCTACGATCGTCAATAGTATAGTAACCCAACTAAAGATTGGGATCGTGTCCCAAGGGAGTGGTTTTGAGAATTGATAGAAAAATAACATTTAGTTCTAATTAGTCGTAGCTAAAGATATTAACGATTAAAAACATTGTAAATCAAAGGGGGGACACAAAAGTGTCAAATATCAAATTGGGGTTTTGTCACAAGTATAGGTAAAACAACAAAAATAACAAGAAAATGAAGTATGGGTGAGAATTCTTGGGGTGTGACCGCAATACAAGTTGAGATAAGAAGTTGGGTATATGCCTTTGAAAGGAAATTTGTAAGATAATGGTGACTAGGCTAAGCTTTAAATGGAAATAAGTTCCCTCTTGGGCAACTTTACCCGTTTCAAATGCGTTCCTCTCGGACATCCATTTGCCGCATGAAGACCAGCCTACGCCTTACCCCACTCACTCTCTCAAGCCGAGTGTTAGGATATGGGACTACGGCTCACCCTCTCGGGCTGAACCTCATGTCGACCCACTCCTTAGGCCATCAATCTAGTGGTCTTAGTTTCGAGACCTCCCTCTCGGGCAAGCCGAAAACACATAGGTGACTTTGTATTTGCAACAACAAACCCTTTAGGTTAAACCACAACCACTAGGTTAAATCACCATTAAACTACATCTAACCTATCAGCAAACAAGACCCAACAATAATATCAACACATATTTGCTAAATCACACCCTAAGAATGGGGGTGTTTAGCCACACATCAAGAAATAACAAAATACACCTAAAATGATAGTGAAATCAAATGGGTATAAGAAATTAAACCTTAATTTAAGTAAAGGAAGAAGAATGGAGAAGACCCACTTCCAACTTGGGGAATATGAAACCCTTCTTTCTTCAAATCTCCCACTAATCCCTCTCCAAACTTGAGAGAAAATACCCTAAAAAGTACTATTCTATTCTAGAAAATAAAATAAATGTTCGACTCCTTAAAAATTAATAAAGAGTTTAGTATTTATAGCCATCAGAAATTAGTGTTGGCGGATAGTTCGGCGTGGTTAGTCGAGTTCGCCGAATGACTCGGCGACTCACCCTTCTTCTGTCTCAACGTTGTCTTGTGCTTGCCTTCAGCATCTTTACGTTCTGGACCATTGGGCGATATAGTACTGCTTTGCGGAACTATTTAGCGAAGCGCCGACTGCTTCTTTTATTGCCTTTTTGATCCTCTTCCTTCAGGGTTTTGCATACTGGAACAAAGGGCGGAATATGTCCCTTTGGCGACTCGCCAAGTGTGCTCGGCGGAGCTCAGGCTTCAGCTTCTTCGTTCTTTTTACCTTGTTGTTCCTTTTTGCGCCTAAGTGTCCATGCTTTCACAAAAACTTCAAATACCTGAAACGTAAGAGTTATCATCAGATATTTAGACAAAATAAGCATTCGAGGACACTATTCTTATCAAAATAAAGCCCTAAATGAGTCCAATTTGTGGACTCATCAACACCCCCAACTTAAACTTTTGCTTGTCCTCAAGAAAATTCAAGTTCGGCCATTCAAAAAGGGTGTCTTAAACAGTGCTACACAAGATTCAATCATGAATGCACACAACAAGACTCAATTTACTTGTGCAACGATCAATTGTGTACTCAAAGATTCAGGTTGTGACACACCATTACCAAAGATTCTCATGCTCGCAATACTTGCTACTTGTGCAAATTCAAGCTCAACAAAAAGTATATAAATGCCCTCTCATGAAGAATGATTCCATATTCACACACAAAGGTTAATCAATTGAAGATCAGGAATCAGATGCAACGCTCACACTCAAAAAGAGGAACACAATGCATGTTTTCACCCATAGGTTTGCCCTTATTTTCCAATCGACTTTCGATTCGGTTTACTCAAGATAAAAAATGTCTTCCTAAGGCTTGTAATGGGGCTGAGTGTAAAGGTAAAGTCATTTAGGATCAGTGACTTTTTCTTCGTAGGATGTGGTATTCTCAAGGCATTCCCATCTTTTCCTTTATCGATTCTTTTCTAGTGCTTCTAAGTCCTCTTTTTATTCACCTTCATGGATTGCTTGGAAACCTGGTTTCCTTCGTACTTTATTCCATAGTTTTTTTTTTTTTTGAATTAAAGGGATTTCCACTTATGCAATACCATGGGTTAGAGGGACTCTTTCTTGTACTTCTTGACTTCTCCTTTTCCTTTTCACCACACCCCAACTTAGGCTTTTGGCCTAAGTTGGCTATTCATTAAATCACAAATTAAGAGGATTATAGGTAGTGGGTCAAGTAAGGTCTAGGGTTCATCAAGGTTCTTCCAAAGAAAGGCAAGGCTCAAAGGGTGTTCAAAAGAGTTTCACACACTCACGGGTAGGCCACAAAAGAGGTATATGTCGAATTTGGCTTACACTTTTTAAAGTTGCCTAAGATCATTTCAAGAGAACACCTTTCTAAATCAATTAGACTAACAGGGAAAATTCTAGGTTTATTCATGCATGGTTAAAAGCAAGCTAATCACACAAGGCATTGACACTTAAGTCAAACAAGACTAGACACTTTCTCTAGTATGCAACGGTCATTACAAGAGAATCAATTCGATAACTGGCTAATCAGAATGAGATGCAAAGAGTTCACATATTGTCTAGGCAACTTCATTTGTCCTCATCATAGCCGTACATTCATGTTCATTCAATTGACAGCACTATTCAAGTCATCGGTATTGATCGAAACTGAGACTTAAATTTTTGCAAAAGAACAACCACATTCACCTCACGAGGGGTGGCAAAAATGTGCAAAAAAATCAATTTTTTTTGGAAGGGGGTCAAAATCATTTTGCAATTAGAAGTAAACGGAGCCACGAGCTCAACCAATCGCAAAGCAATTAAAACAGAACAACCCAAATATACAAAGCACAAGCATTCATATCAAGCAAACAAAAGGTGAGCCTCACCCCACCACAAATAAAAAGTATTTGTCCTCAAATGCAAGTAATAAGCAAGATAAACAGAGAGGTGAAGAAGTGATCCTGATTATGCAGTTGCTCCATCTGTCATGGCACCAGTCCAATTTTTCGTCCATTTGGCGCTATTAGTTCTAATCACCGAATCTCTTGGCGATTCACAGAGTGAGCACTTGACTTGCCGAGTTTTACAGAATCTTCAAACATTGTGAAGATCCAAACGACGGTTTTCATCG
This sequence comes from Solanum paucissectum, assembly GCA_029582445.1. Taxonomy (NCBI): domain Eukaryota; kingdom Viridiplantae; phylum Streptophyta; class Magnoliopsida; order Solanales; family Solanaceae; genus Solanum; species Solanum paucissectum. The sequence continues at coordinate 19,234 of JAJONZ010019161.1, read as the reverse complement.
AGATCGCCAAAATTTGTCAGCGATTTGCAAATAATCTCCAAATCTCACCGAGTTTAATAGACTTTAGTGTTTACGATGTTCTGAGTCGAATGACGGATAAGGTCAGATTTGCTGATCCCTTCGGCGACTCGCCATCCCTTCGGCGATTCGCCGACATGATTTATTGTTTGCCATCTTTCATTCATTTTAGTACTTTCACCTGCACAATCAACATACCATTTTATTACTGGGAAACAAGTACTGATAAAAATAAAAATGAAGCATTTAAAGGGATTTTTGGCTGCCTCCCAAACAACGCCTTAGTTAACGTCGCGGCACGACTCATTAGCTCCTTCAGGCGTCTTCCAAATATACCACTTCAACCAATGAAATCTCTTGACAGTCTCGCAGATACAATTTCAAGCGTTGATCGTTCACTGTAAAAGGAGGTCCTTCCTGATCTTCAACTTCTATATCACCATTGATGAACACTCTCGTTACTCTAAATGGTCCAGACCATTTGGATTTTAGCTTTCCAGGGAAGAGTCTAAGTCGCGAGTTGTATAGCAGAACCCAATCTCCTACCTTGAAGTCTCACTTGAGTATCCGAGCATTGTGCCATTTATTCATCTTCTCTTTATAGATGGCTGAACTTTCTTATGATCTGAGTCTAAATTCATCTAGTTCGTTCAGCTGCTCTGCTCTCTCCCTTGAAGTTTTTGACCAATCCAAATTTAAAGCTTTCAAATCCCACAATACTTTGTGTTCTAACTCAACGGGCAGATGACAAGCCTTACAATAAACCAACTGATATGGAGACATCTCGATCGGTGTTTCGTAAGAAGTCCGATATGCCCATAGGGAATCATCTAGTTTCCTGGACCAATCAGTTCTATTGACATCTACCATCTTTGCCAAGATGCTTTTGATTTCTCGATTCGACACTTCGACTTGGCCACTTGTTTGGGGATGATATGAGGTTGCCACTTTATGTTTCACTCCATATTTACACAATGCCATTGAGAACCATTTATTGCAAAAGTGGGATCCCCTATCACTAATGATTGCTCTCGGAGTGCCAAATCCTGCGAAGATGTAGCGTTTCAGGAATTGGAGAACGCTTTTTCCTTCATTGTTTGGAAGTGCGATGGCTTCCATCCATTTGGAAACATAATCTACAGCCACTAAGATATATTTATTTCCAAACGAGCTCACAAAAGGGCCCATGAAATCTATCCTCCATACATCGAATAACTCAACTTCTATAATAGGAGTGGAAGGTAATTCATGTCTTCTAGACACTCCACCTTGCTGCTGGCATTTAGGGCATTTCTTCGCAAACTCATGTGCATCCTTGTAGAGTGATGGCCAGTAATAGACACTCTGGAGAACTTTAGCGGCGATGAGAACACCACCATGGTGAACTCCCACTGGAGATGTATGGCAAGCATGGAGAATTTCTACCACTTCTTCTTCTGGAACACACCTTCTGATGACATGGTCAGCACACTCTCGGAACAGGTATGGCTCGTCCCAAAAGTACTTTTAACATCAAACAAGAATCTTTTTTGTTGGTAAAAGGTCCACTCATCCGGTATTAGCCCACACACAATGTAATTTGCAAAATCTGCATACCATGGCGTATGTTTGAGGGATATTGTAAACACCCATTGGTCTGGGAAAGAGTCATCTATGTCACCCTCATGCTCGACATTCTCCCTTGCTTCCAGCCTTGATAAATGATCAGCCACTTGATTTTTGCATCCTTTTCGATCTTTCACCTCGAATTCAAATTCTTGTAATAGTAGTACCCACCTAATCAATCGTGGTTTGGAATCTTTCTTTGCCATCAAATATCGGAGAGCAGCATGATCAGTGTGTACGATTACTTTGGTGCCTAGCAAGTACGCTCTGAATTTTTCAAATGCATAGACTACTGCAAGAAACTCTTGTTCGGTGAGCGTATAATTTTGCTGGGAACTATTTAGAGTCTTGCTTGCGTAGTAGATTGGGTGAAACAGTTTGTTGCGCTTTTTCCCCAACACAACCCCCAGTGCCATACCGTTGGCATCACACATTAACTCAAAAGATTCGGACCAATTGGGGCTGATGATGATCTGAGTGGATATTAGTTTCTCTTTCAAACACTGAAATGCAGCCATACAAGCATCATTAAAGTGGAATTTCACTTCCTTCTCTAAGAGTTTGCATAATGGGAGTGCAAATTTTGAGAAGTCTTTAATGAACCTTCTGTAAAATCCTGCGTTCCCCAAGAAGCTGCGAACACCCTTTACTGAAACCGATGGGGCTAATTTCTCAATGACCTCAATTTTTTCCTTGTCAACTTTCTGCCCCTTTTATGACATCTTATGCCTAAGAACAATACCTTATTTCACCATAAAGTGATATTTTTCCCAATTCAAAACCAGATTCATTTCGACACATCTTTGGAGTACCTGTCCTAAATGAGTCAAGCATTCTTCGAATGTATCCCCTACGACTGAGAATTCGTCCATGAATACCTTCATAGAATCTTCGACCGTATCTGCAAAAATAGACAGCATGCAACGCTGAAATGTTGCTGGGGCATTACATAGCCCGAATGGCATTCTTTTGAATGCAAAAGTTCCATAAGGGCAAGTAAAAGTGGTTTTCTCTTGATCTTCCGGCGCAATAGAGATTTGGTTGTAGACGGAGTACCCATCCGAAAAATAGTACCACCCTCTTTCTGATAATCGGTCAAGCATCTGATCCATAAAAGGCATTGGAAAATGGTCTTTCTCGGTCCATGAGTTAAGCTTTTGGTAGTCCATGCATACCCTCCACCCAGTCACTGGTCTTGTTGGCACAAGTTCTCCTTTTGTATTTGGGACTACGGTTATGCCTCCCTTTTTTGGTGCACATTGCACTGGACTTACCCACTTACTATCTGCAATAGGGTATATTACTCCTGCATCTAGCCACTTGATAATTTCCCTTTTTACCACCTCTTGCATTGGAGGGTTCAGTCTCTATTGATGTTCCACACTAGGTTTGCATACATTGTCAAGCCGTATTTTGTGAGTACAAATGCCAGGAGGAATTCCTACTATATCGGCTATTGTCCATCCAATAGCTTTTATATACTTCCGCAGTACTTCAATGAGCAATTTCACCAGCCCTTCAAGTAGATTGGCGGCGATAATTACCGGTAGAGTATTATTGTCTCCTAAGAAGGCATAATTGAGATGAGAGGGTAGGGATTTTAACTCCAAATTTGGTGGTTCTTCTGTTGATGGTTTAGCAGGGGGATTTTCTCTATTTTTTAGATCGATCTACAATTTGATTGGATTCCTGGAATATGCTCCTAATCCTGATAAAGTAGCTACCACCTCCTCATAACCCTGAACTTCGGATTCATCATAATTAGTAAGCACAAATTCAAGGGGATCATTCTTACGCATTAAATGACTCACACTTGCTACTGCCTTATCTATCACATCCTGAGTGGATACCACATGGATGTTACTTGGCTGCTTCATGGACTTACAGATATTGAGGGTCACCTCATCATCATTCACACGGAACTTCAATTTCCCGCTTTCAACATCCACCAATGCTCTCCCGGTAGCTAAGAATGACCTTCTCAAAATAATGTGAATTTCAGCATCGATCACACAGTCTAGAATCACAAAATCAGCCAGAAAGATGAACCGATCCACTTTTACCAATATATCATAAAGTATTCCGACTGGGTGCTTGATTGATCAATCAGCCATGAGGAGTCTCATTGTGGTTGCTTTTGGTTTACCCAAACCAAGTTGCTTGTATATTGCATAGGGCATCAAGTTGATACTTGCTCCTAAATCACACAAGGCTTTAGCAAATTGGAGCATGCCAATAATGCATAGGATTGTGAATGCTCCAGGATCTTCTCTCTTAGTAATTTAATCATTTGTCATAATTGCACTGCAACTATGGGGTACCTCAATCGTTTCATATTCCAAGCTCCTTTTCCTGGTAACCAGTTCTTTCATGAATTTGGCGTATCCCGGCATTTCCAACAATTCTTCCACCAGAGAAAGGTTGATTGATAAGCTCTTGAATACTGACAATTTTTTTTTGAACTTCTCATCTTCATTCTTCCTTTTCAAACGTTGGGGGAATGGTGGAGGTATCTTGGGTAAAGGATGTATGACTTTTGGAACTTGAACTGGTTAATCTGCTTCCTCCTGTGGTTCTTTAGTAAGGCTTTGTTGAATAGGCAAATCTTGTTCCTCCACACCTTGACGCACTTCATGTTTTTGAGGATCCTCATCTTCCATCATATCTCCTATTGCCACCTTACCGCTACGGGTAACCACAACCAACTCTCTTTCAATATAGTCCATGGGTGTTTTAGATGTTAATTGAGTTGATAACAGACTCAATTTTCCTTCCAGTATTTTGATGGCATCAACATGAGAATTTACTTTACTGTTCAATGATGAAAAATCATCTTTCATTCCTTTTAGCAGATCATCAGAGCCCTCAACTTTATCGAGTATGCGCGATAACAAATCATTTACCCGAGGACTATTTGCACTCCTTTTAGATTTTGGGCTTTCACTCAAGTAAATATTTTCCTCCTCCTGACCATCCTATTCAGCCCAATCTTGCCATTATCTCTTTGGTTTTTCTCCTTTATAATAGCTCCAACCTTGATTCCCACCTCGCGGTTGATAGCGTGTGTCAAAACCCTTCTCGTATCTTCTGGAGTTCCAACCTTGATTCTCCCCCGGTCTTGAGTAACCGAAAGAAGAACCCTCTTCAACTCGAAATACCCCACGTGTCTCCTTCATATGTTCTTGTAGAATCTCAACAACTTCTTGATATTTTCGTCCCTTTCCCTTTCTTTTTCGATCTGTTCCTGCGTTAATCAGAAGCATAGTGGGGAGACCTAATCATATTTGGTATACCATGCCTGGTTTACTTTAGTCATACCATCTAGGAGAAATGAGGCTACTTCAAATGATTGTAACAATATTCCTCCTTGCACCAATTGATCAGCTATTCCTTTATTCACTGAGTCCAGACTACGGTAAAAGTATTGGAGCAACAATTCACCTGATAGCCCATGCGTTGGGTATTTACGCAAAGATCTTTTGAACCTTGTCCATGACTCGTGAATTGGTTCACCCTCCTAGTGCTTGAAATTCTGAATATCGTCTCTTAGTTTCATCATTCTTGATGGAGGAAAGAATTTTCGTGAAATGCCATAACCAACTCATCCCATGATTTGATGGAGTTGTTTGGGCGCTCATTCAACCATTTAGTGGCTCCCCCATTTAACGATAATGGAAATAAGCGAAACCGTATGGATTTTTGAGATAGGTTCTTGAATGACAAAGGGGTGCACACTCCCACAAATCTTTGTACATGATCATGCATATCTTCATGTTCTAACCCTCCAAATAAACCTCTTGAATGTATGAGTTGGAGTGTTGCGCTGGTAACTTCAAACATCACATTCCCGTCATCTTGTGGCATGCAAATTTCACCCATCTCTCCCACACCATCAGGGTGATGAACACTATTATCATCATTGTTATCGTCTCGATGAACAATACCACCTGCTGAGTGACCCTCTTGGTAGCTATTGCCCCCGTTTGTACTCATATGGCCTGTTGTGGCACACAATTACTCAAAACAAAACTGAAAATTAGGTTAGTAAATTACAACTAAGAAGAACAGAAACTCTATTAGACTAAAAATTCTCAAATAACACCTCTCCCCGGCAGTGGCACCATTTTGATGCTTATCGTGACCAACGACACTAACCTACGGTTCGAGTGTTTACGATCGTCGATAGTATAGTAACCCAACTAAAGGTTGGGGTCGTGTCCCAAGGGAGTGGTTTTGAGAATTGATAGAAAAATAAAATTTAGTTCTAATTAGTCGTAGCTAAAGATATTAACTATTAAAAATATTGTAAATCAAAGGGGGGACACAAAAGTGTCAAATATCAAATTGGGGTTTTGTCACAAGTATGGCTAAGAATTCTTGGGGTGTGACCGCAATACAAGTTGAGATAAGAGGTTGGGTACATGTCTTTGAAAGGACATTTGTAAGATAATGATGACTAGGCTAAGCTTTAAATGGAAATAAGTTCCCTCTCGAGTAACTTACCCCGTTTCAAATGCGTTTCTCTCGGACACCCATTTGCCGCATGAAGACCAGCCTACGCCTTACCCCACTCACTCTCTCTCTAGCTAAGTGTTAGGATATGGGACTAGGGCTCACCCTCTCGGGCTGAACCTCATGTCGACCCACTCCTTAAGCCATTAGTCTAGTGGTCTTGGATTCGAGACCTCCCTCTCGGGCAAGCCGAAAACACATGGGTGGCTTTGTATTTGCAACCACAAACCCTTTAGGTTAAACCACAACCACTAGGTGATATCACATTTAAACTACATCTAACATATCAGCAAGCAAGACCCAACAATAATATCAACACATATTTGCTAAATCACACCCCAAGAATGGGGCTTTTTTGCCACACATCAAGAAATCACAAAATACACCTAAAATGATAGTGAAATCAAATGGGTATAATAAATTAAACCTTAATTTAAGCAAAGGAAGAAGAATGGAGAAGACACACTTCCAACTTGGGGAAGATGAAACCCTTCTTTCTTCAAGTCTCCCACAAAACCGTTTCCAAACTTGAGAGAAAATACCCTAAAAAGTACTATTCTATTCTGGAAAATAAAATAAATGTTCGACTCCTTAAAAATTAATAAAGAGTTTAGTATTTATAGCCATCAGAAATTAGTGCTGGCGGATAGTTCGGCGCGGTTAGTCGAGTTCGCCGAATGACTTGGCTACTCACCCTTCTTCTTTCTCAACGCCGTTTCGTGCTTACCTTCAGCATATTTACGTTCTAGACCATTGGGCGATATTGTACTGCTTCGCGGAACTATTCGGCAAAGCACCGACTGCTTCTTTTATCGCCTCTTTTATCCTCTTCCTTCAGGGCTTTGCATACTTGAACAAAGGGAGGAATATGTCCCTTTGGCGACTCGCCAAGTGTGCTCGGCGGAGCTCAGGCTTCAACTTCTTTGTTCTTTTCAGCCTTCTTGTTCCTTTTTGCGCCTAAGTGTCCATTCTTTCACTAAAAAATTCAAATACCTAAAACTTAAGAGTTATAATCAGATATTTAGACAAAATAAGCATTCGAGGACACTATTCTTATCAAAATAAAGCCCTAAATGAGTCCAATTTATGGACTCATCAGGGGTTCCTCCCAAGGGGGAGATATTGTGCTTAGATAGCAAGGTTGTGGAATGTTCCGATATCCTCATCTATTTCTTGTACTCCTACTATAGCTTGAGACAAAGAGTTCCTCTTAGCTTTTATTATGTTTTGGAGTCATGTGTGATTTATCTGTTTCCATGATTTCCTATGATATGCATGTTCTTGAGAAACTCATGTTTAGAAAGAAAGCAACTTTCATGATTTACATTCCTCATGTAGTAGTGCATTTAGTATGAGTTGCCGATTTGACTTCATGAGATGAATTGATGAACATGCCTTATGTGCATATGCTTTTCTTGAATAGTTGGCCTAATGGTTTCATGGATTATGTTGAGTGTGCTTTTAGTTGGAGAAGGTAGTTCCTCCTCTGAACATGTGAAATGTTGAGTTTCATGCATAATGGGTTGTTAGATATAGTTCCTACTTCCTTGTGATGCATCGAGAATGTTTGAGTTGGAGTTGATGTTTTCTCCTTGTTTATGTGCATTTAGATGAGTTACATGTATGATGGGATGCTAGTCTAGAGTAATTTCCTTTAAAGAGTGTTTAGAATCGTCATTCGAGGACGAATGTTCCCAAGAGGGGCTATTGTAACACTTGGAAAACTAGTAGGCTAAACTTGAACCTTATGTGAGGATTCTAGGGCTTGACGTTAGGGTTAGAGCCGTAGATATGGCTTCCGGTACTTAGAATGAAGGGTTTAGGGTTAAAATGTCAAGGTACGACTCCCCAAGGACCAACCAAGGGTCCTTGAAGAGGACCCTAGAAACCACCCTAGAAACTACCCAAAACAGTCCACTCAAGAGGGGACCCACGCTCCATTGGGGGATCCACGCCCCGTGGATGGCCTCGTGGGTCAAGGCCCCAAAAGTAGACCCTCAGACCACCACCCACAATTGACATTCACGGACCATGGGTGGACCCACGGTCCGTTAGTGTGGTCTCGTAGGTTGGGGCAGTGAAGTCATTAAGGCGGTTAAGTTAGGGGTAATTTGGAACTTTTCGGAAATAATTAGTTATTATGTGACGTTGTTTTATAATAAATTAGACTAACTATATAATCATATAAGACCTCTAAATTAAGTCGTCTCCCTCATAATTCCAAAATCCCAAATCAAAACAAACTTTCCCCAAAATTCTCTCTCTAGAACTTCAAGGAAGAAGAAGAAGGAAGTTGGAGCTAGAGTATGAAGGAGCAAGATTTTCTACTCAATTTATTTGGAGATTCATAGCTAAGGCATGGTAGTCCTTCATCCATGGATAGTTTTCATCCACGGAGTCCCTCCAAACTCAATTTCAAAGATAGAAATTTCCCCATAAAGTTAAGGTTTGACTCCTAGTCATGGGTTCCTTTAAAAAACGACTCTAATGATTTAATTACCTTATATTATGATTGAATTGATGATTATTATGGTTTTTATGATGAAATCTCCCAAGAATCCATGAAAATCCCCCAAATTCCAAATTATGATCTTGTGAATGTGGGTTTGTTGATAGAAGAAGGATATTATGAGATTATTCTTATAGTAATTGAGTTATTTGAATCATGTTATTATCCATGTCTAATGTAGTAATTCTACATGTGTTGATTGAAAAAGTATGAGAATTATGTATGATTATGAGGTTTATGTACATGATTTTAGAACACTTTGAGAGTAAAATGAATATGTTTATGATCTAGTTGTTGTGTTGGTGAAGGTTATCCTTATGTGCACAGTTTTGTATGAATATGGTATTATGTGAAAGGTTTTCTCACAATATGATGATTCTAGGGTTGAAAGGATTTTCTCACCTAATTGAATCTAAGAATAAGAATGATCATGGATGGTGATAGTTTCTCACGCATGATCTAACGACTTGTCTTAATTGATATACCTTGAATCGGTAGGCTAAGGGCACCTTTTCATGAGTGACTAATGAAGTATTTTAAGGTTGTGTCTTGAAACAATAGGCCAATGGCATCCCATTTGTCACGAACCAAGGCTACCCCCTATACGTAACACGGCGTACTTGACCCCGAAGGGGTCTCATAAAAGCCTCATAACATTCTTGAACATAAGAGCATAGGAAAATAAAGCGGAATTTAAAACTTTCTTTACAATCGAAGAAATTTTTCATAAAAGAAAGCATAAGAATTTCTATACCATGTCTCAAACCATCTACCACACTTTGAATACAAAATTTGGGACATAGCCCATACAAAAGCTCTAAACATGAAATAAAAGACACAAAGGGAACATAGTGGGTTTTGTCCTCGAAACTATGAGGACTCACCAGGTCTTCATCTCCAAGCTCCTTAGAAACTGATCCTTCAAGTATAGAACATCAATATCTCCAAACCCTACACTTTGGTAAGAATGAATAACTATGGGTTAGAACAATTAAGTACTAAGTATGGAATCCATGCAAAAACTATGCTTAAACGAACATTTTCTTTGGAAATCATGCTTTAAGCCATTTTGAGAAAACTTCATGAACATAAGTATAAGAGGCATAATATACACACATAACCAACATACAAGTCATTTCATCACATTAGAGACATAATCAATGTATAAACCATTACCTTCACATTAAGCCTTCACCTCAAGTAACCCTCAAGCTATACTTTGTGCAATGTATGGATATTGTCCCATACCACCATCCATACTAAGTACCACATCAAGGTCACCAAAAGTGAACTTACCATTCAACCTTTCCATCGTTACAAAATACTCATACATAAGAGACATAAAAATTTCATAAGTCATATCATCACATAAGGACCATCATCTAAGGCAACCCTAAGTCATACTTGTGCAATGTATGAGTAGCATCCCATACTACTAGTCACAAATATTACTCCTTTGAAGTCACCATAAACAAGGCACATTCATACTCAATAAATCATGACAAGGAAGTAACTCATAATACAATCCAAGTATAGCATACATCATCTCATTTAAGCATATAAGAGTCAACATTCTTCATTATCTTCATTTAGAGCACCTTCATTCATTGGACATTAGATCATCATTCTCATTAACTGCATCATAAGAGCACATTCATTCATGTCATCATAAGACATTAGAGAACTCACTATAGCCCTCTCAAAGCCTACTTATGCAATTCATGGATGGCATCCCATACTACCACCCACACTTCATAGAACCTCTGAAGTAACTAAAATGCACATCTCACATGGTGGGAATAAGCATTTCACCGACATAGACCATGTGAACTAGACATGGAATCCGGTGTCATGAAGCCCTACACCATAAATAAGTGGTCTACTTGCCTAAGATAAGACCGGTAACATTAGCTTAGGTGGATCCACTAGCTAGACCTATGTGGGCACATAGTTATGGGATCGTAAGATGTTCATTGGAACTCGGCCTCACATTGGGAGAGTTTCCATCTTACCATATCCTCTTAGTGATTAGCCTACATTCCCATAGAGTAGTTCATTACTTTAACATTATGACACATGAGAGGGTGCCATTGGCCTATCGACACAAAGTACATTCATTAACACATGAAAGGGTGCCATAAGCCTACCGATTCAAGGTACATATTAGGAAAGCTCATTAACTCCTCTTGAAAGGGTGCCATAAGCCTACCGATTCAAGGTTCATCATTAACCTTCATGGAAGGGTTCCGTGAGACTACTGATCCCAAGGTTTATTAACTTCATTTATGGAAGGGTGCCATAAGCCTACCGATCCCAAGGTTCATTATTCACATGCATGGAAGGGTGCCATTTGCCTACCGATACAAGATTCAACAATCAACTATACTTTCATCCATATAAGAAGAGGATACATAAGCCTACCAATTCAAGATAACATTCATCAATACAAGAAAAGGATGCCTTAGCCTACCAATTCAAGATACATCAATTCTCATTACTTTCATTCATACAATAATAGGATGCCTAAGCCTACCAATTCAAGTAATAACATCAAATTATAGAAACCCTTCACATTCTATCATCATCATTCATGAGTGTTAATTGAGAATATGCTTTCAACCATAACACAATTACATTCTAAACATGATCATAGTTCTTTCATTGAGATCACATACATATTCTTCACATCATAATCATACATAGATATTTCATGAACTTGCCTTTAAAGGCTATGAACCAACATCAACCCATAAATCTAAGATACTACAATATAAAAAGAAATTGATATGATTGAATCATTAATTCAATATAACATTAACAATTCAACATACTTTCATGATCAATTAATTCCCAATCACAATTCACAACTTAAGAATTTGGGAGAAAACATGGGTTCATAGGAGAAATCATCTCAATTCACCAATAATTCAACATTCTATTCATAATTCAACATATAAAAGCTTTAGAAATCGTTTTGGAATTGAACCCATGCATAGATTGAAAACTAGGGTTTTTGGGGAACTTTGAAGATTTGAAATCATCTTTGAAATTGGCTCCTTGAAAGAAACTAAGTCAAGGATGAAGATCACCATACCTTTTTTGGAATAAATTCATTAAAATCACTTGAAAAGGTTGAAAACTTGACCTTCAAAGCTTGCTTCCTTCACCTCCAATGGAGGTTTCTAGAGAGAGAACTTTTGGAGAGGTGGGCTTCTAATTTGAGTGATTTCGAAGAATGAATTAGAAAAGGTGTTATAATACTTTTTAAACCCTTAAAATACCTTAATTAATCAATACTAACCGTCCATTAACTCAACTAAACCTAAAATGAATTTACCACTTTACCCCAACTTAGGCCGAATTAAGACAGCACACAGGTGCCATCCACGAAAACCCACCCACAGACCGTGCTGTCACTTCGTGGTTCATGGCTGCAGCTTACCTGTTGGGATCTTGAACCATGGAGGCCATCCACGGGGCGTGGATGGACCTACGGGATGTAGGTCCCATCCGTGGTTCACCAAAACTTGGGCAGATTTTTGGTCTCTTGGGGTCTTGGGGGTTAGGCTTTAGGGTCCTCCTCAAGGACCCTTAGGGTGCTCCTTGGGGAGTCGTACCTTTACGTTTAACCCCTAAACCCATCAACCGTAGCTCCGGACAACATTCTACCACCTCAAACCTCACATCAACTCAAACACACACTAGTTAGGCTCTAGTTTCAGCTATTCATTTTACGGGTCGTTACATTATCCCCCACTTGGGAACATTCGTCCTCGAATGACACTTTAAACACATTAAGTGGTTAACGACTCAAGACTAGAAGCCCATCATGCATGCAACATCATAAACAATGCACAGAACTAGGAGGAAACATCAACTCCATCTCAAACATACTCCATGCAACTCAAGAAAGTAGGAACTACATCTACAAACTCATTATGCATGAAAACTTCAAAATTTCTCATTTCATTGGAGGAATTACCTTGTCCAACTCATATCATGCTCATCACAACATCATTAGGCACATTATGCAATTTCTTCATAAAAGCACATTTAGGCATGTTCAACAATTCACCTCATGAAGCATATAAACAACTCATACTAAATGCAAATCAATATGAGGAACATAATTCCTATAAACTCATTTTATCATTTAAGCATAAACTCATCAAGAACATGCGTATCATAAGGAGACCATGGAAACACTTATTCACACATGACTCCAAAACATGAAACAAGCTACAAGGAACTCTTGGTCTCTAGCTTGAATAGGAATAGAAGGAAAGATATAAGGATATCGACACTCTCAACAACCTTACTATTCAACATAATATCCCCAACTTAGGAGTAAACCCAACTAAGGATTATCATGAACATAACATAGGAACCTTAATCAAGACATTCACAACTTATAAGAAACCATCAACATACTAGTGTTTTTAAACTAGGAAGGTCCTCATTAAGCAACTCTTGCTCACAAACAACCTTACCAACACCACTCAAGGTCTCATATGAGTCTACCACACCGGGTCTAAACTCCTCAAACTCACTACACCTATTAAGGTGAGAATATCAAGCAAGCCTAACTCATGAACATCAAGGACACTCAATGACCTTACCATCTAAGCACATTATCCCCCACTTGGGAGTAAGCCTATACAAACTCTTTTAAACTTCACTTCTTTCCATTCTAAGGTCGGAGCAAAACATCACTAAACCTTCACACTCATCACACATAGGTATTTCTAAAACACCACATTTCATCAACTCTTTCAACATACCTCAAAACTCATCATGACTAAGCCGGGTTCTACCATCATCTTAAGCATAACCATAAGGCAACACATTGATACTAAAGACAACATCACAATCTATCACCTCAAATCTAACAAGTCACATAGCCATAATTGGCCTCATAACCAACCTTCCTCCCTCACTCCTTCTAGCATAAGTCTTTCAAGTGGTCATACACTAAAGACCATCGGATAAGAAATAAGAGAGAGATATTATAAAGTTAAACTCTATGGCACGACTTGAAGAATGAAGAAGTGAGACTTTCCTAACACCCAATAGCCTCTTATTCATAAATGTGGCGCGCTTCACACTATGAACAAGACTCTAGTTGATGTGGTTTGAGACATCCTAAAACCATTCTAAAATTTTGTGCTCTGATACCAAGTTTTTCACGACCCAAGGCTACCCGCTAGACATGACATGGCGTACTTGACCCCGAAGGGGTCTCACACAAGCCTCATAGCATTCTTGAACATTAGAGCATCGGAAAATAAAGCGGAATTAAAATTTTTCTTTACAATCGAAGACATTTTAATAAAAGCAAGCAGAATACTTTCTATACCATGTCTCAAACCATCTACCACACTTTGAATACAAACTTTGGGACATAGCCCATACAAAAGATCTAACATGAAATAAAAGACACAAAGGGAACATAGTGGGTTTTATCCTCGAAACTATGAGGACTCACCAAGTCTCTATCTCCAAGATCCTTAGAAACCGATCCTTCAAGTATAGAACATCAATATCTCTAAACCCTACACTTTGGTAAGAATAAAGAAATATGGGTTAGCACAATTAAGTACTAAGTATGGAAGCCATGCTTAAAACATATATTTTCTTTGGAAATCATGATTTATGCCATTTTGAGAAAAATTCATGAATATAAGTTTAAGAGGCATAATATACACACATAACCAAAATACAAGTCATTTAATCACATTAGAGACATAACCAATATATAAATCATTACCTTCACATTAAACCTTCACCTCAAGTAACCCTCAAGCTATACTTTGTGCAATGTATGGATAGCGTCCCATACCACCATCCATACTAAATACCACATCAAGGTTGTACTACCCCTCAAAATAAAATAGGATGAATTAGAGCCTCATATGAGTGTTATGAGTTAATAACTTGTTAAAAATTATTAAAAACAGTGTTTGAAGTTAGTTTGAAGAGTTTTGAGGTCAAACGTCAAGAGACGTTCAAGACGTTCGAAAAATAGTCTTGTGCATGCTAGTGTGTTGTCGTATGTTGTGCATGTTTTTAGGTGTTCTCTAGAGTCTAAGATCAGTGGGGATGACTCTAGTACATAGATGAACATGCATAGGGTCATAAAACATTCAAGTACGACTACCCGAGGACTACCCTAAGGGTCCTGGAGGAGGACCCAAACGTTGGCGAAGAAAGCTGCCAGGGCAGCATGATTTTGGGGATGCCTGTGCGTCGCGCGCCTAGTACTCAACATGCCTGCGCGACGCAGACCTGTTACTCAGTCCTCTGTCCCAATTTTTTTTGTATCGTGAGGCATTATGGAAGTGCCCCCGCGACGCGCATCCATATCCTAGGTCTGCTTGCGTCAATGGAACTTAAGTTGAACGTGTATAAAAGTCCAATTAAGTGTAGGGGTGGTTTGGGCACTTTGGTGATTAATTAGAAACGAGTTTTTAGTCATTATTAACCCTTTTCCTCAATCAAAAACCCTACTACTCATTTAGAAATCAAATTTACAAAACCCCCTTCTCTCCCAAAAATCCTCTCTCTAAAGAAGAGCCCTCATTGAAGAAGGAGCTAGGGTTGAAGCTAAGGTCAAGAACAAAGGTTACATTGCTTAAGACTTGTGCTAGGGATTTGTTTAAGGTATGTTTAGATTTTCATTTATGGGTAATTCCACCAATAGAGTTTCCCAGAAAGCCCCAAGATTTGTGAAGAAGAAGCCCAATCTAAGCTAGGGTTACTTCCGATGTATGGGTTTTAGGTGGGTATGATTCCAAAGTGTTGGTTACTACTCATATATGATTAATTTAGTATTTATTCATGATATTATGAAGAATTTATGTGAATTCCTTGTCTAACCATAATTTTCTAAGTATGTGGGTTTAGATCTTTTGATGAGAAATTAGGGGTTCTTGATAGATCTTCTAGAGTTATCACCATGTATAGATCTTATCCAAGAATGGAAATATGAAATCATGAATAGAAATAGGATTATGCATGTATGATTGAATATGAATTGAATTATTAGAATCGGGACTCTATCACGAATTATGCTTAGAATTGTCTATGATTAAGGCTTATGAATGATGTTTATTACGATATAGACTAGTATGTTGATTGTGATCATTAGAATAGAATAGCTTGAGGTTGAGTCTTATGATTACTTCATGGAAAGTTGAATTATGTAGCTTGGGATGGGAGATCTTATGGTAGCTTGGGATGGTAGATCTCATGGTAGATTGGGATTGAGGAATTAAGCTCTCCTAAGGTTATCTTGAACTAGCATTGGTAGGATGATTTTCATGGTAGCTTGCATTAGTATAGGCATGGTAGACTAGGATTGAGGATCTATACTCTCCTATGGTTAGCTTGAACTAGCATTGTTAGAATGCATTTTATGGTAGCTTGACTTGATTAGGCCAATACCATTTCATGGTAGCTTAGGATTGAGACATCATACTCTCCTAAGGATAGCTTAGGGTTGAGGATTCATACTCCCCTAAGGATAGCTTGCATCTTATTGAATGGTTGCATGGTGGCTAGGTTGGTATATGTGTATCCTTCCTTTGGTAGCTTGGATTGTATGATAAGATGTTTTCCATAGTAGTTAAGTCTAGCATGATAGTATGCTATACTTTTATAGTCTAGAATGATAAATAGTTAGCATTGAGTATGGTAGCCTAAAGGAGTACTTAGTGTGAGTGGTAGTATGGGATGTCATTCATACGTGGCACAAGTATGACTTGAAGCTACTTAGGAAGTGTCATCTTATGTGGGGTATGCCTAGTTTAGATTGTTTCTATAGTTGCCTTCCATGATATGATTGACTTAAGTTGATAAGTTCCTTTCCAATATGAAGTAGGTCTATAGTGACACCTAGAAATGGTAAATATGAATAGGGTGGCTTCAAGATATGCTTAGTGTGTGTGGTATTATGGGATGCCCCACATACATTGCACAAGTGTTCCTTGAGGTTACTTAGGGGTTTAGTGCTTTTATGTCATGAAAACCTAGGTCTAAACTATGAAAGTGGACTATGACCAAGAATAATCAAGGAGAAGGTACTTAGCTTAAATAGTATTATGGGATGCTACCTTGGCCTTGCACAAGTATGCTTGGAGGTGGTTTGTGAAGTAGTTCACTTAAATATGAAAGACTAAGGGTTGAAGTATGAACTTATGTTGAATTGTTATGATATGATGCTTATGTTGGAGTTTATGTTATGAATTGTGTTATTGTCTCTTATGATCATGTCTTATGTTGACTAACCCCTTTGAGATGTTTTATGTTGGTATGTTAGCTTTCATACTTGGTACATTTTGTACTATCGTCTATTGCCTACATTCTAATCAAATGTAGGGTGTTGGGAGATTGAGTTGCTTGGAGGCTAGGGTCCTAAGTGCAAGAATATTGAAGATTGGTGAGTCCTCATAGCCTCGAGGACAAACCCCTTTTGTTTCATTTATGTCTTTTATTATGTTTCAGACTTTATCTGGGCTGCGTCCCAAAACTTTTATTCATGTTATTCATAGATGGTTTGAGACAATGATGTTAGAAAGACTTCCGCTTTTACGAAATTCTTTCCGAGTTTATGTTTAAAGAAAGTTTTAAATTCTCCATACTTTTCTACGATCTTATGATATGAAAATGTTAAGGGCTTGTATGTGACCCCTTCGGGGTCAAGTACTCCGTGTTACAACTAGGGGGTGCTCTTGGGTCGTGACACACTTGGTATCAGAGCATAATGTTTTGTGATAAGTTTTAGGATGTCTCAAACCACGTCTAGTAGAGTCTTATTCATCGGTGTGAGTCGCGACACAGCTATGAATAGGAGGCTACGGGATGCTTGGGAAAAGTCTCACTTTTTCATTCTCTTAGTCGTGCCATAGAGTTTGGCTTTAGTAGGCCCTTTTTCTAATCCGTGCCTTTGGTTGTTTCAGGGTATGGCTAATACTAGGGCGAATGCTAGGAGAGAAGGAGAAGCCAATGGGGACCAAGAGATCCCTCCCCAAGTTCCAAATCAATCTCCTCTTCAAGTTCCTTTTGACCCTCCAATCGGGAATGTCACTCTAGAAGAGTTTAGGGCTTCTATGCAATTGTTGGCTTAAGCCTTGACGGCACAAGCCAATAGAGATGTGTTGGCTTCGGAAAACCCTATACGGGGAATGAGTGCTTATAGGATTAGGGAGTTCTTGTGGATGAACCCTCCGGAGTTTAGTGGCTCCAAGGTGGAGGAGGATCCAAATGGGTTCATAGATGAGGTGTATAAGACACTTGCTATAATGGGGGTAACTTCTATAGAAAAAAGCGGAACTAGCCGCTTACCAATTGAAAGATGTTGCCCAAATTTGGTATGAGCAATGGAAAGATTCTAGGCCGGTAGAGGCGGGACCTATAGAGTGGGAAACTTTTAAGTTGGCATTTCTAGATAGGTTTTTTTTTGGGAGTTGAGAGAGGCTAAGTTGGAGGAATTCATAAATGTTAAGCAAGGCAATATGAATGTGAATGAGTATGCCTTGAAGTTCACTCTTTTGTCTAAGTATGCTCCATCTTTGGTAGCAAGTCCAAGGGATTTGATGAATATGTTTATGACAGGGGTGTCGGAACTAGTCAAAAAAGAATGTCGTATGGCAATGCTTGTTGATGACATGGATATCTCACGACTCATGCTTTTTGCGCAACAAATTGAAGAGTCGAAACTCACGAAAAAGAGGGCTAGGGTGGAAAATGATGGGTCCGATGGACATGGTCGTTCTAGGAATGGACAAAAGTTTTTCGGACAAGGTTATTATAATGCTCCTAAGTATAAGGAAGAGAGGATTTCTACCCCTAGGCCACAAGAGAAAGGTAGTGAGTCCCTATGGCCTAATTTTTCTAGGTGTGGTAAGAGGCATGAGGATAAGTGTTTGGCCGGTAGAGATGGTTGTTATGGATGTGGTGAGAGTGGCCACATGAAGAAAGATTGCCCAAAGTCAAAGGCTACTATAAGAGAGGGTAAGCAAGCTGCCCTTAGTGGTGGGGATGATGAGCCTCCAAAGAGGAATAGGTTTTATGCTCTCCAATCCAAGGATCATCAAGAGTGATCTCCTCATGGCCCTTTCCGGTATGTGCTTCTTTCATGTTTCAGAAAATTTCCAGATTTCTTGTCTGTTATGACTTGTTATGTTGGACTTGATGTCCTTGCCTTGATGGATGTTTAGAAAAAGCATGTGTGGGCTTACTCCCAAGGGGGAGATATTGTGCCTATTACATAAGGTATTTACATGGTTTTGTGTTGCTATGATTTCTTTATGTATGTTCATTTAATTGTGTAGGCCTTGATAGAATTGATCTAATTGCATTGTGTTGCCTCATTGTTGTAGCATCCTTGAGTCAATGCACATTTTAGGCTTCATGAAGTTATGTTGAGAATGTTGTAGCTAGGAGATGTTATTTCTCCTTGGAGTTTAGTAAGTATGTTTCTAGAATGCATTTTTGAGTTGCATTTGGTATTTCTAGCTTGGAATTGAAGTTTCCTTGGTTGGGTGTGTGCATTTAGAAATAATGCATACACGATGGGCTGCTAGTTGGAGT
>JAJONZ010019160.1:0-38339 GCA_029582445.1 Solanum paucissectum | reverse complement strand
ATATATAATAATGAGAAGAAGAAGAACAATAACATAGATCTTCTAATTCTTGAGAAGGTGACCCTCTAGATCCTTGGTCATGTTTAGGACTATAGCAAATAAAATGAGGGGCTCTGAAATGTCTTCAGTTTTCTTTTCGTACTCAAATGTCCATGTAGTCCATTGAGGTTGATGAGATGTTACAATGGTAAACGAACTATACATCTCTACCATATCTCCTTCAATAATTTTCTTCAATAATTTTCCAAAAAATTGATTTTTCGTGAGGATCGATTGCTTCAATAACTTGCTTCATAAACTTCTCTTTTCCAGCTGTAATTATCAACATAAAAAATGTTATTCCTAATTTGAACTGTTCAAATCCACATCAATGATTTAAACGTTTACCAAATAACATCTTTATCATGTTTAATTATTTTTTTCTCGATTTTCATTCACTTACTCCGAAACTATCTAATGCTCATAAATATTTGATTGTCTACGTTCTCTAAATAGAGTCATCTTTAAATTCTCAAAAGAACTGAGATTGTGGAGAATGCGTTAATTAGTAAGGAAAACTATTAATTTAATTTTATCATGTTTACTATAATAGAAGTAATATTCCACAGAAATATTGTTTTCTGCAAAATATATGTTAATATTTTGATTGTTGGAAAGATATATTACCGAAATCATACACTATTAAAAATTAATAATAATATTGAAAAATCATAGAATGTTTTAATAAGATGAATCTGTTGAGCAACTACATATTAGTAAGTAATGTCTAACTGTTAGTTAAAAAAAATAAAACAATTTTAAAGTAAAGATAATCTTAATTAAGAAATTACTTTCAACCAAGAGTGAAAACGCTTTTTTTTTTCTTGAAGCAAAAGGCTTTACTTAAAATATATTTATAATAATAAAACACCATCTAATTATTCTTTCAAGAAAATCATTTTCTTGAAATATACCTTTCATACTAAGAGTCTGTTTGGCATTTCTGTTGGGAGGTCAAAATTGTTTTTTTTAAAAGAAAAATACATTTTTTTTTTTGAAAAATCAAGTGTTTGGCAAACCCTCAAAAGTGCATTTAAATAGAAGTAAAGCAGTTTTTTTGTTGTTGGAAAGAAGATAAAAAATTCTGCTTCTTAACAAAAGCAGAAGCAGAAAATTATTTTTTTGAAGACTAAAATATCCCTTTACAGATTTACATATTTACCAATATATATCTTATTAATTAATTAACATATTTCATAAGTTTTGTTAAGTTTCATTCAAGAATTTTATTTTTTATTTTTATATGGTAAACTTTTTATTTTATTTATGTTTATCTATTATTATTTCTATTTTATATATTATTTTACGTATTATTAGAAATAGGTAATAATAATATTTTGCAAGATTAAAAAAGAGAAAAAAGTAACAATTAAAGATTTCAGCCCTCTCCAAAAAAGTAACAAATAAAAAAATTTATTTTCTTAATTTACGTATTATTTTACTTTAATTTTATGTATATATATTTTAACTTTAGAGGATTATGACAAAACATGATAGTTAAACATTGACTCCAAAAAAAAAAGTAACAAATAACAAAAAGATTCTTCTTCTCAATATTTTTCTAGAATACTTTTCTATAATTTTAAAAAATAATTAAAGATTTCAACTCCCCTAAAAATGTAACAAATAAAAAAAATTCCTTTTCGTAGTTTAAATATATTGTTTTCTGATTTGAAATTCTTTGAACTTGAGGAGATTATAATATACAAAAGGTAATAGCTAAAGATTGTATTAAAAAACGGTAACAAATAACAAAAATATTATACTTTTCAATATTTTTCAACAATACTTTTGCAAGATTTATTAAAAGTAAAAAAAGATTTCAACTTCTCTAGAAAGGTAACAAATTAAAAAAAACCCTTTTCTTAGTTTACATATTATTACGGAAATCGAAGATATAGACGGGGGCCTTCAGAGATACCTTCATAAATACAAGACAGATCGTCTACTACTATGGAAATATTGTGTGATAAAATTAGGGATGAAATCATTGAAAAAATTTGTGATGTATGAAGAACTTTATTTATTTTTGTGGTAAGTTTTTCGTATGTTGTGATTTTATTTATGGAATAGTTTTTAAATTTATTTTGCTTCATATTTTAATTATATATAACTCATCATGTTAACATTATATTAATATTTTATTTATTTATTTATCTATGTATCATATTGATTAATAATTTGAATATGTACATTTTAATTTAATTAAAATAAAAATATAATTAAAGTTATATATTAGATATTTAGCAAATAAGCAGTTTTTAGCAGCAATGCCAAATAGAAGTAATACACCTAAATATAGAAAATCGATGTATGGAAATTCTATTGAGAGAGAGAAAGAGTATAAAAATATGTGTTACCCTCATTATAATTCCAGCTTACAATCGAACCAACTTTTACGCTTCCACCTTCATGAATCTCAAACCTGTTGATATTTTTGGGAGTTATATTAGCTATTTGATGAGTATTTATGTGAAAAAGATCATGCACCAAATGCCCTCCACACTTCACCTCCACTGAAGCAATTAATTTTCCTTTCACGCCCATCTTTATTTCTCAGAATAACAATTATAAGTTATGAAAAGAAGATGGGTGAGAAAATATTTAAAACTTATAGGCTTTTTATAGAATTTAGTTAGGTGCGAAAAGCTAGTTAGTTGAACCATTTTCCACCACATAATTATATCACATGTCATTAATTAGTGAGGTTTGAAGATTTGTTGCATAAATTTTTATTACTAGTTTTGGAAACGTGCCTTGTACGTTTGATATTTATTATTGTATAAAATTTATATATGCCGAAATCATGTAAAGAATACATTTGGGATATCAACTCATTAACTTAAAAATAATAAAATATACATGTCATCATATCATACAAAATGAAAAATGTTAATCAAAATAATATATTAATCAGAATAAGCAAGAATAAATGATAAATGAAAATTTTCATAAGAATTATAAGAAGATGAAATAAAAAAGTGTTGTTGAGAAACATTTTGTGTCTAATTTATAAAGGAAGAAACTGTGTACATCAAAAGTTGTGAATGAATGCGGAAGTAATAGAGAAAAGAGATTAATGTACCTGATTTTTTATATGGATATGGTTGTGTTGCCGGAATGGAACCATATTTTTTTTAATTTACCTCCTATTTTTTGCTAATAGATTGTTATAACTCGGTTGGTCATTTTTGGAAAGTTTTGTAAAATTACCGTTTTAGCCTCCTGTTATTGACTTCGAGTCTTTTAAGTTTCAGTTTTACAAGTTGGTTTGGAACTTTGGGTTAAAAGTTGAGATATTTGTAAGTTTATGAGTTTTAAAAGTTAAGTTGCTAAAAAATTGATTTTGGGTTCTTTTGGAGTTTCTAGTGTCTAAATAGAATTTCATCGATTCCATCAGTCTTGAAATGTGAAATTTGATACACGAGAGTTGTCACTTTCAGATTGCGAGTCTTTTTGAGGATTTGAGGTCCTAAGTTGTGAAATTCTGGAAATTTAGCCTTTGAGTTGACGTTGGTCAACATTTAGAGTACGGATGCTCATATCACAATGTCGAGAGTTCCGTTGGATTCAGGAGAATATTTTAGGCCTAGGTTCTGTCTTGGTTGATTTTTGAGAGATCCCGAGTTTGTTTTAGCCTTTTTATGCATTGAGTTAGTTTCTTGTGGTTTCACGGATGTCGGGTCAAGGAAAACTTGGATTCATGTTTTGACAGTTTGATTGAGTATGGAACGTCAAGTATAATTGATTTGCATATGTGGTTTATGTGTGTGGAGTTCCAAATGAATCCCGAGGTTCCTTTCGACGATTTTGTGTTGGCTGGTTTCTTATTCTGGTGCAAGACCATGTTGGTCATTGCGATCGCGAGGCTCCCTCCTCACGACCGTGTAGCGTCATCTTTGAGTGAATCCCAATCGCAATGTTCAACCTTAATGAGCTTACTGACCCTACTCATAACTATCGTGTGACTTTGGGTCGCGATCACGATGAGCATTTGAGACCTAGGCATAATGTTTTCTATTAATCGGGCTTTAAACTCCATTTCATAATTTTTGAGTTTTGGGAACTTTGGGAAGGCGATTGGGACCAGATTTTAGAGGGAAATATTTTCGATAAATATTCTTAACTTTAAACTTCGATTATCCATTATTATTATTGATTTTCTGAGTTTAAATCAAGATTTTTGGGTTGATAAATTGGGGGTTCTTCATGAACTTATGTTTTGAAGTAAAAGTGAGTTTATGAACATATTTAAAGTCCATTTTCGAAATATTTTTCCCTAATGAGTTCCTAAAGCCTTAAACATTTTTTTCAAGTATTGTTTTTTGGATCCAAACCTCCATTTTGATATTGGGTTATGAGTTGATTGACCTTTTTCTTTACATAATTGACGTGGGAAGTGTTGTTTTTGATGGGTGATTGTGAATACTTGATTGTTTTTAATTTTTTGTCTTTGGAGGTGAATCGAAAGGGGAAGGCTCTACTCTTGAAGTGATCGTTGATTGATTTGAGGCAAGTGTTTTCCTAAAACTTGTATTCTAGTTGAATTCTTATACTTCATTTGTTGCTTGTGTATTGGGAGTAATGGGGATGAGCTGAAGGGTTAAATTGTCCACTTGATACATCAAAATGAATAAAAAGGGGTCGAAATGAAGAAGAATATGTGATGATCATGATGATGTTAATGGCCTTATTGTGCCCTTATTGATTAATTGATGAAATGCTTGAATGCACGAATGTGGATTTGAATTGTGCAATTTGTTGTCTCGTTTATGTGTTGTGATATTGTTTGTGTGCATTGTTTCGTTATGAGACATACGAGTGATATGATGCCAAGGTCTTTGTCGGCGAGTGCTATCATGCTGAGATCTTTACCGTTGAGTGTTGAGATGTCGAGGTCTTTGACTGCGAGCATTGTGATGCCGAGGTCATTTTCGGAAAGAGATTTATTATTGTGACTAGATGCATTTAATTCTTATGCGTGACTTGCTTGGTACTTGAGATTTATGAACTTGTTGCGTGTAAATGAACTACTTGACTTTGAGATAGATATATTTGATTTGTTTTTATTATCGAATTGTGGCTATCAGACTGTGAATATTGGGTCTTGTAAGCCGTGTATTCTAGAACTTAAAGGTTGGGCTGATTCTGTGCAGGTTGTAATTTGAGGAGGTTTGGTTGGATAATTAGGAGTGTTTGTTTTCTATCTAGTTTTTATGTTTAGTGGGTTGCTTGTTGGGTACTATGTTGTTGGTACTCACCCCTTGCTTCTACACTTGTGTATGTTCCGAGGCTAGACCGTGTGATGTTTTTCTCCTTCTTCTCCTATCAGTCGAGGGTCGTGAAAGATTTGAGAGGTCGATGTTAGTCATCCTGGTGGGCCCTCTTTTCCCTTTCTTGTAAACATTGCTCTACTTGAGAAACAAAGACTGTGACTTGTACAATTTAATTTTTTAATAAAAATTATAACAAAATAATAATAGAAAGTTGTACAATAACAACACGAAGCATAAACATCAAAGAAACAAATAAAAGAGGCAAGAAAAGAGAACATAGTGATTTTCTCATTTTTTTCGACTATTTTAAGTGTGTATAATATTATTTTAAAGGTCAATATTTAAAGGGTTGAGATTGACGAACACAAAGAGTTGTCATGGATATGTTATTAGTTCATCTGTGATCATAGATGAGGATGAGAGGTCCGAGTAAAAATCACAATGAATATAATTAGTGAGAGTTACAAATATTTGCATAATGGAGAGTTAGTGCCAATAAAGTTTATGTTATATAATTCACACGAAAACAATTATTTCTAAATAAAAAATAATATAATATAGGTTTGTACAGTCTTTTTCTTTTTGTGAAGGGCAAAAAAAATATTCAAATTTCCAATTGGAAGATGAACTGAACAATGAATTCATGAATTTACTCCAACATAAAGTTAATACAAATATTAGTATATATTGAAGAGGCTTTATAGTAGTTGATTGATGTGCTAATATGATGTCTTACAATTTGATATTTAATTTGTTAAATAACTTATAATATTTAAATATAATGTAGAGCTAAAATTGTAATATAACTTATTCCTAGAATTCTTTCCACTTTAGTATATATATGATATAAGATATGATGTTTTAGGCAATTTTATAAAATAGCATGAGATTTTATAAAATTATAAAATATAATAGTTATATGGTATATTATGAACTATATTTTGCGCTAACCTAATTAAGAATTATTTACAATATTTTACAAAAATAAACTTTTTTTTCAAGAATTATATAAATATAATAAACACCAAAGAAAGAAGCAGTTTATGCTAAAATTGCACAAACCTAAAATATCGTAGTAGAAGATATATTTGAGCTTAACATTATAAGAAATTTAAGACTTAGTAAAACAATATATCCCACATGTGTAAATTTATTTTTCAACAAACTTCCAATCTTTATTGATAATGAAAGATAGAAAGCATGAATTTTTATTACTTGACTTTCTTGGTTAGCCGATTTAAAGTATAATAACTATTTGTTTATATATCTTTCCCTAAAATACTTAATGCACCGTGTCTATAGTGTGTGATAGAGGATTATTCATGGATGATATTAAATACCTCAGTTGGACTTTGTTAAAGATGTTTATCTAGTGATCGTCCCTTTGAGTTTCCCAAAGAAAAAGGATCACTTGGTCACCTAGGAGGCCCCACCTTATTTCCCGTTTGGTGACTAAAACTTACAAACTTAGGGTTTTAAGTTAGTGGTGCTTACCATCCGAGGAACTCTCTTTTGTCGGCGACATTCAATATTGCGGCATCGAAGATTCAAATAAATTATTTGTCACCCTCCGCGCTACCCCCGAGACCCATACACGGGACCTAGGATCGCAAGTGGCCCCAAGCTAACCCTGCTGGCATAATCATGAGCATACTAATAACCGATAATAAAACACATGAGCTAAATGTGAAGTTCGATGTATACGACCCATCGATAGGACCCAATACACACGACCAAAGGTGTAGATGCATGCTGGTGTGATCACTAAAATGATGCCCACAAAGGGGACTTACAACCTACGTGGCTCATAGTTGTAGGACTATATGGGTGACTGACCCTAGTCCAACTCGGTATTATGCTACTCCCAATAGATTAAATGATTAACACATTATGACTGAATTTCTATAATATACTAGATACCTCAAAACTGACATGGAACCTAAGAATGCATATTAATATACTGATAATGACACATTCAAGACTGAGACAAGTATATGTGAAATACTAAAATATCAGACCTAGCATGTGTAATTCAAGAAATAAAGAAATACATAACTAGGGTTCTGAAATTCATGCGAGAAACGAAGTAATAACATAATAATCTGATTTGGAACATGTAAATAACTAATTCGTGATAATCTGCTGAAGTTCTAGAAACCCCAGGTTTAGTTGATAATAGGGAATCGAGAATCTGACTGAGATCTAAGGACCTAATGGGCAAAAGGAACCCACTAGTGAAATCCACATACCTACACACATACCTGGTGACGAATTCCATGGAGAAATATTTTGATTTCGGGGTTGGAACTGATGGAATCTTGTTGCGTTCTTGAACTAGGGTTCTTGACCTCTTTTCTCCTCTTACGCTTTACTTTTTTTCTAAGTTAGATTTATGATTTGACTAGGTAAGTTCTAGTTATGTTTCTAGGCTTAAACTGACTAAAACCTCATAATTTAGGGTCTAAACGATGTAGTTTAGGGGTCAAACAAATAAGTAAAAGACCAAAAGACCCCCGACTTAACTGCTGTCGGAGTGATTGACGGACGGGACTGACAGACCGTCGATTGAATGGCGGTTTGTGATGGTCGACCGTCGTTCGTAACTGAAGCTAGGATTCTGAGGCATCGATCCACAGACACGGACCACGGTCTGTGACCTGACCTACGGACCGTAGGTCCGGCCGTGGGTCAACACTTAGCCAAATTTTCGAGCAGAGTTCTGGGGGAGGCTAGAGGTGTGAACCACGGACCGTGGGTCACCCTACGGTCCGTAGGTGGTGCCCGTAGGTGGCACCTGTAGCTTCTGAAATCTACAATTTGGTTTGTTTCGGATATGAGGTGTAACATTAACTCCCCCTTGGAAACATTCATCCTCGAATGAAGACTAAACTAGCTGAAATGGAGGGGATGAGTTGCAACCCTACCACTAAACACTGGAAGCTGATTTCTGACTGAACTAAGTCCCAAAACATGCAAATACGCTAAAAATGCAAGTACAAACTGAAGGAACATGATACTAAGACTGATTCTACGCATGAATAACCAAAAAACTAAAGAGGAACTAATACCTCAAGCTGAAGTGTAATCGGAAGGAAAGAGGTGAGGATACTTGGACTTCATGGCTGATTCTGCTTCCCAAGTAGCACCCTCTACGGACTGACTCCTCCACCAAACCTTTACTGAAGAGACTTCTTTGTTTCTCAATCTTCTAACCTGACGATAAAAAATCTCAACTGGTACATCCTCATACGAAAGACTATCTTTCACGGCCACGCTCTCTAATGGCACTATGGATGCTGGGTCACCCACACACTTCTTCAATAGTGAAATGTGAAAGACTAGATGCACAACTGCTAATTATGTTGGCAACTCTAACTCATAAGCCATTTTACCAATCTTTTTCAGAATTTTGTAAGGGCCTACATATCTAGGACTGAGCTTCCCTTTCTTGCCAAATCTCATCACCCCTTTCATAGGTGACACTTTCAAGAAAACTCAAGCATCAACTTGGAACTCTAGTTCCCTTCTCCTTACATCTGCATAAGATTTCTGGCGACTCTGGCTATCTTAAGTCTATCTCTAATAAGTTGCACTTTCTCCATCGCATAAAGGATTAAGTCTGGCCCTATCAAGGCTGCTTCACCTACTTCAAACCAACCAACAAAAGATCTACATCTACGCCCATACAATGCCTCATAATGGGCCATCTGAATGCTGGAATGGTAGCTATTATTGTAGGCAAACTCTATAAGAGGAAGGTGATCATCCCAACTACCCTTGAAGTCGATCACACAAGCTCTCAACATTTCCTGTAAGGTCTGAATGGTACGCTCTGTTTGACCATCCGTCTGTGGATGAAATGATGTGCTAAGATTAACCGGAGTACCAAGATCTTTCTAAAATGATTTCCATAAATGAGAGGTAAACTGAAGACCTCTATCTGAGATGATAGACAAAGGAACCCCATGAAAACTAACTACCTCATTAATGTAAAGCTTGGCGTAGTCCTCTGCCGAATCTGTAGTCTTGACCGCCAAAAAGCAAAAAGACTTAGTAACTCTATCAACTATCACCCAAATGGAGTCATGATGTCTGCGAGTACGAGGTAAACCTGTGATATTATCCATGTTGATCACTTCCCAATTCCAAGTAGGAATGTCGATCTCTTGAGTCATACCCCCCTTGTTTCTGATGTTCTACCTTCACTTGCTGACAATTGGGGCACTTAGCCACAAAATCTTCTATATCCCTCTTCATGCCATTCCACCAAAAGACTTCCCATAGATCACGGTACATCTTATTGGCGCCTGGATGAATAGAATTCCTAGAGTTATGGGCTTCTGCAGGAATCTTCTGTCTCAACTCGCTCACATTAGGAACACATAATCGACCCTGGTAGCGGAGCACACCATCTCCCCCTTGGGAGAATACCTCAACTCTCTATTGATGGACTGCACCCTTGAGTTCGAGCAATATCGGATCACTGTCTTGCTTTTCCTTAACCTCCACTACCAATGAAGATTCTGATCTATTTTGAACTGTCACACCACCATCTGATATGCTCATAAGACGAACTACTAAACGAGCAAGCCTGTGAACATCCTTTGCTAGCTCTTTTCTTTTTTCCTCAACATGTGCTACACTACCCATATATAATCTGCTAAGGGCATCTGCTACTACATTTGCCTTACCAGGATGGTAATGCACACTTATGTCATAATCCTTGAGGAACTCAAGCCATCTTCTATGTTGAAGATTCAATTCTTTCTTGGTGAACACATACTGAAGGCTCTTATAGTCTGTGAACACATCTACATGAACACCATACAAGTAGTGCCTCCAAATGTTGAATGCAAACACCATTGTTGCAAGCTAGAGGTCATAAGTTGGATAGTTCTTCTCATACACCTTAAGTTGTTTGGAAGCATAAGCTATAACCTTACCTCGCTGCATCAACACACAACCTAGGTCGACTCTGTATGCATCACAATAAATCACATAACCGTCTGAACCCTCTGGTAGAGTCAAAATAGGACTTGTAGTAAACCTAGTTTTCAGTTCTGCAAAGCTACTCTCACAATCATTTGACAACTGGAACTTGACCTTTTTCTGAGTCAACTTAGTCAACGGAGAGGCTATGGATGAAAATCCTTCCACAAACCTTCTGTAATAACCTACTAGACCTAAGAAACTTCTGATATATGTAGGATAGGTAGGTCTAGGCCATTGTTTCACTGCTTTTATTTTCAGGGAATCCACTCGGATCCCTTCGCTGGATACTATATGCCCAAGGAAAGCAACTGACTGCAGCCAAACCCCGCACTTGCTAAACTTAGTGAATAACTGGCGATCTTTGAGAGTTTGCAGAACAACTCTCAAGTGACTCGCATGTTCCTCCGCATTCCTAGAGTAAATGAGGATATCATCAATAAAGACGATAATGAACAAGTCCAAGTACTGCTTGAACACTTTGTTCCTCAAGTCCATAAAAGTTGCAGGAGCATTGGTTAGTCCAAATGACATTACTACAAATTCATAATGACCATACCGAGTTTTGAAGTCCATCTTCGGAATGTCACTATCTCTAACTTTGAGCTGATAATAACCCGATCTGAGGTCTATCTTTGAGAAATGACTAGCACCCTGAAGTTGGTCAAACAAGTCATCAATCATGGGGATGGGATACATATTATTGACTATGACCTTGTTCCACTACCTATAGTCGAAGCACACTCTGAGATAACCATCCTTCTTCTTTACGAATAAAATTGGTGCACCCTATGGAGAAATACTAGGTCTGGTGAAGCCCTTATCTAGAAGGTCTTTCAACTGCTCTTTCAATTCGTTAAGCTTAGATGGAGCCATTATGTAAGGAGGAATTGAAATAGGCTGGGTATCTGGAAGTAGATCAATTCCAAAGTTGATTTCCCTTTCGGGAGGAACTCCGGGAAGATCTTTTGGAAACACTTCTGGAAACTCATTAACCACTAGAACTGACTCAAGAGTTGGAGTTTCAGAGCTTAAATCGTTATCCCGAACTAGATAAAAGAGATCACCCTTAGAGATCATCTTTCTGGCCTTAAGGTAAGAAATGAATCAACACATAGGCTAGCAGCTACTACCCTTTCATTCTAAGATTTGCTCGACTGGAAACTGAAAACGAACAATTCTAGTTCTACAATCGACTGAGGCATAACAGGAATGTTACCGATCCATGCCTAGAATGACATCGAAGTCTACCATTTCTAACTCTAGAAGATCTGCTAAGGTGACTTTCTTAGAGACTGTGACAGGGCAATTTATGTATACGTGTCTAGCTATAACTGGGTTACCAACTAGAATAGAGACTGAGAAGGTTCTGAGGGATTTTCTGGACTAACATCAAACTTAACTCTTATATAAGGAGTTACGAAGGAAATAGGAGCCCCTGGATCTAACAAAGCATAAATATCGAGATGAAAGACTCGTAACGTACCAGTGACTATATCAGGAGAACCCTCCTAATCCTGGCGAGCCTGGAGAGCATAGAGCCTATTTTGGCGTTGTCCGCCACCTGTACCAGATGAGTTACCTTGCTGAGTCGAGTGACTTTCTAGGGCCGCTGAAGTTGTGGATTGAGCTCTACCATTTCCTCATTGACCCTGTTTAGAAGTACAATCCCTCAATATATGACCAGAGTGACCACACCCAAAGCATCCTTCCTTTCCTGCAAGGCACTCGCCCAGATGGTTCTTACAATACTTAGGGCAAGTTGGGTAGGTTTTGGTTCCTGAAACACTTCCCTGAGATTTAGAGCTTGATGCCGTACCTTTATAATCTTGTCTGAACTTGGAGGACAGAACATTAGCTGATGAAGGTGCTGGAGCTGAAAATTTCTACTGACCCTGCAAGCGATTTCCACCACCCGATTTCTATTGAGAATACTCATAGTTTCCAGTCCTATCCTTCGTGTTCTCCTTAGCCTGTTCCTTAAGCTTATCACCCTCAATCTGATGAGCATGAGTCATGAGCCTAGAGAAGATCATATTTTCCAGCAACACAAAATTTCTATACTCTGTCGTCACCAAGTCTGACACTCTATATAGGAACTTATTCATCTGAGCCCTGGAATCAACAACCATGTGAGGAGCATACCTGGAAAGTTGGGTAAATTTGAGCCCATACTCTTAGACTGTCATGCTACCTTGCCTTAAGTTCATAAATTCCTGAGCTTTCACCTCCCTTAGCTCTCTTGGGAAAAACCTCTCCAGGAAGGTCTCACTAAAGCAATCCCAAGTGATAGGAGTTGCATCTGTACCTCTGTTCTCTTTCCACTGAGTATACTAGATATGAGCCACATCCTTAAGTTGGTAAGATGCTAACACAACCCGATCTTTCCCAAATACCTACAACACTTCAAAGATCTTCTTGACCTCATCAATGATGTTTTGGGCATCCTCAGCAATCTGCGATCCTAAGAACTCTAGCGGATTCATCTTAACAAAATCTTACACTCTAGCTATAGTTGACCCAACATTAGCATCTCCTAGACTTGGAACACACTAATTGTTCTGGTTGGCCACACTCTGAGCCAATATCTGAAAATTATTTTTCAAACCCCGAGCTACCCCTAAGACGCGGACACCAAACCTAGGATCACAAATGACCCCAAGCTAACCCTGCTAGCATAATCATGAGCATATTAAAGATAAACTGAGAAATAAAAGTGATGCGGAAGCTAATAATAATTGAATCTGAAATGATGGGGGATACCAATATACTAAAACTGAATATCAAATTTGAGAGTTTAATATAAAAGGAACATCAAACTCAAATACTAAGTTGAATCTAACTATGTCTAAAAATAGCCTCTAACTGACTAGAAATGCTGGAACATGCCCAAGCTAAGTCTAGCAAAATTGAAACTAAAACAATGAAAATTGAATGATAACATGACTATTGTCCTCGAAGAATAAGGACTCACTACTGATGCTGCTGAACTGGAGATCGGGGACCGATCTAAGCGTGATCTGGATGCTGAGAACCTGAATCTACATCACGAGAAGATGTAGGGCAGAGTATGCGTCAGTACTTGAAAGGTACTAATCATGCAAGATATATTAAAGATGAAATAAACATATAACTAAACAAGCAATAAAGAAAGAGTATAATCTAAACATGATATAGATACTGAATAATGAGCTAACCGAATGTAATGACCAAATTTAGACATGCTCATGCTGAATACTGATTTTACTGAAATGTGGTCAATGCAATAGATTCTGACTGAATTGTGGGAGCTACTAAGAACTGATAATAAAACACATGAGCTAAATGTGAAGTTCGATGTATACGACCCATCGAGAGGACCCAATACACACGACCAAAGGTGTAGATGCATGCTGGTGTGATCACTAAAATGATGCCCATAGAGGGGACTTACAACCTACGTGGCTCATAGTTGTAGGACTATATGGGTGACTGATCCTAGTCCAACTCGGTATTATGCTACTCCCAATAGATTAAATGATTAACACATTATGACTGAATTTCTGTAATATTCTAGATAGCTCAAAACTGACAAGGAACCTAAGAATGCATATTAATATACTGATAATGACACATTAAAGACTGAGACAAGTATATGTGAAATACTGAAATATCAGACCTAGCATGTGTAATTCAAGAACTAAAGAAATACATAACTAAGGTTCTGAAATTCATGCGAGAAATGAAGTAATAACATGATAATCTGATTTGGAACATGTAAATAACTAAATCATGATAATCTGCTGAAGTTCTAAAAACCCTAGGTTTAGTTCATAATAGCGAATCGAGAATCTGACTGAGATCTAGGGACCTTATGACTTGGTGAGACTAACAATTCGGTCATCAGGTCGTTCGTTTAGTTTTTTGTGAAGTTCTGTGTTTTAGTGCTTTTGCACCTTGAAATGTTGATTCTGATCAAAAGTTTAGGAAGTCAACCTCATAATCAAAATCTATTGGTTTCATCCCCTCAACAAGGGTCATTTTTACCTAGTAGCAAATCGGCATGGATCTCGAGGCTTTCAGAGCAATTATGTGATTAGGCATTTTAGCTCTTAATTTTTGTCGTAGGTTTGACATAGGTCAACATTCGTTCCAAACATTCCCAGATGAGAATTCTATCAGTGTGTTTAGCTTCGAAATGTCGTGTTTGGTCTTGAATGTCCCTTTGCATAGATCCTGAGACTCTTCACCTAATTTCGAATCCCTTGAAGATTTTGGCTAATGGAGTTTGGCTATGGAAGTCACTTTTTGTCGAGACGACTTCATATGAATGATTCAACAACTTTGTTGAGTTGGATATGTCGAATTTGATAAGTTAGCATATCTATAACTTTTCTTAATTTACTAAGCTAAGGCAATAACAGTTCTTCATTTGTGTTTAAGGTCGTATTGGGTAATTCTTAAATTGTTCTTAGGTGTAAAGGTCAATTGTTTTGTGTGGAAATGAATTTGGATACGAATTAAGGTCACAAGAATTCCCTAGCACAAAGTTGAGTTGAAAACTTCCTTACCGACAAAGTTCTGATATATGATTCTACTTAGGTAAAATTCAACCATCATATATCTTAGCACGTCATGAATAAGGTGTCCCATGACCTATCGAATCTAAGTTTGTCACGACCCAAGGTACCCCCAAGGTGTAACATGGCGTATAGGACCCCGAGAGGCCCTACACAAGCCACTTAGCATACATAACGAGATATAAGAAAATCAAACAGATCAAGAAACATTTCAGAACTGAGAGTTTTTTATCAAAGTAAAGAGGAAGTCTACAAAGACTCATTTGTCATCTAATACATCAAGAGTGATCGGGATGTAACCCTGTCATCACGTACAAAGTCTGAAAACAAGAAATGACTGAAAGCTATAAAAGTCTGGTCCTCGAAGCATGAGAACTCACCAAACTCAAAATCTCTCCACCAACCTGTAACGACATGTTCCCGTCGTTATAGAAAAGCCAACAGTGGAAAATTTGGGGCCTGAAAACTTTTTCGTAGTATTTGGATTTTTCCCAACTTAGTCTAGATTTTGATGAAATCGAAGTCTTTGAGGTGTAGGAAAATCTGGTAACAATCGGGTGAATCATTTATGATTTTGATTACATGATTGGTAAGATAAATCGTTAAGGAATCCATACAACTTTACATAATTGAATTCAGGCGAGTATAACTCTCGGAATCGATCTTAGCGTAAGGGGTATTTTCTGAAAATTGTTGTTTAGAGGTGTGTTATGAAATGGGAATTTTGGAATTCTTTAAATAGCTCATTGGTTCGTGCAAGCCGCTCTGGCGGAGCCGCTACAGCGGGATGAGGGCCGTTGTGGCAGCCTTGACGCGACTTAAGGTCGTTAATAAACCCCTAAATGACCTTATTATACACTTTTTGACTTTTAAAGCTAAGGAATGAACCCCAGGCGACTCCTACTCATTTTTCACCATTCTGGATGCTAAAGGTAAACTTTTCACTCCCCGAATCTGTTTTTTGATCCGTAGAATGTAATAAATTGGGTGAATATTGATGGGGGAGGGTTTTGTTATAGATTCTATGGTGGAAACAACCCTAATTTGGATAATTGGGATCATGAATTTGATCTAGGGTTAATAGAATTGTTAGTAATTTGGGAAATTAATGATTGTTTATTGATTCCTGTATTATATTGATTGTTTGTAGACCAAGAACAAGCAGAACAAATTTGGAAAGGGAAGGATCAAGTTTCTTAGGGTTTTGAGCTTGTTTCGAGGTAGTTGATAGTTGTGATTCTATGATTGTGTGATGTATGTTTGTTCTTGCTTCATTAGGATACTTGTATATGTATGAATATTGCAATATTGATCACACTTGTTGTAAATGAGATAGATGAATAATGATTGCCATGAAATCATGACTTAAATGTATGATCTTGATGATATACTTGTGATTGTGATTGTGGTGTGTTGAATGGATCGGTAGCCATGTTCTGGCATAACAAACTTGTATCGGTAGCCATGATTCGGCATAACAAACTTGTATCGGTTGCCATATTCTGGCATAACTATGAGATCGGTTGCCACGTTCTGGCATAATTATGGGATCGGATACTATATTCCGGTATGCTATCTGTTTGGGTTTGGGTTCCATGAGAGGACTAATGATTTGATAAAAAATGTGAAGTTGTTTGTTGTTCGTAAATGTTGATAATATTGTATATGTTGATATATATGCATGTGATTATAATGTTGTCTTGACTTGCTTATGTTGCACTTAGTGGGATAGCCGCGTGATCCTACCAATACACTGTGGTTGTGTCTTGATACTGCACTTGCTCTTATTTTTGTTGAGTACAGGGCATCTTCAAGTGGCTACTGACAGACATCGCTTAGGAGATCAGTGATCGTCGTTCGAATTCAAGGGTGAGCCAATTCTTCCGGGCTACCATGAGTTCTCCTTTCGTCTATGACCATATTTCGGACTTCGACAATTCTATTAGTTATTAGTACATTAGTTGGGGTTGTATCCCTTATTGTTTAGACTTGGTTCATTGTTAGATGTTTTGGTATATTGACTTTCAGGTTCTAGGTTGCTCTTCCGCATTGTTTAGTTTATTAGACTTTTGTTGGAGTTTATGAGAACTCCCTACTTATTTCTTTAGTATTTAACTTATTTCCGTAACTTAATTGCCTTAGTTTTGGTTTAGTTGCTTGGTTTGGCTTGTAGTAGTGGTTCTCCCATCGGAGAGTTAGTGTGGGTGCCAATCACGATGGTCTGGGTTGTGAGAAAGTTGGTATCAGAGCCTAGGTTCATTGATCTCGATGTAACAAAACGAGTTTAGTAGAGTCTCACGGAATGGTACAGGGACGCCTTTACTTTTCTTCGAGAGGCTATAGGACTTTAGGAAATCTCTATTTTTCTCTTGTTTCCTTTCGTGCTATAACTTGATTCCAATTGGTATCTAACCTCCTTCACTCTTCTGTCCACTGATGGTTAATACTAGATTCAACAGCGTCAGGCCTGTAGCTCACATCAAAGCTCCGATTGAGGAATCTGCAGCGAGAGGTCGCGGTCGAGGCATGGGTAGGGGAAGATCTAGGGGTAGAGGTTGTGGAAGAGTAGTGCCTATTGGAAATAGAGCTCCTGTTGAGAATGCTCATGTGAATGAGTACCCTCCTGCGCATCATGAAGAGATTGAAGAGGAGAATGTTGATGTTGAAGATGTTGAAGATGTTGAGGATGTGGGACAATAGGAAGAAGTGTAGGCTGGAACTATAGGTGTTCCTCATTTGGATCCAGTGTTAGGTCAACAGATCATGTCGTTCTTAAAAGGATTGGTTGGTCCTGGAGTGCTTCCTTCTGCTCAAGCAACTCAACCTCCTACTAATCCTCCTGTTGCTAGCACTGCGCCTAAGGTGGGTGGGATTGTAGATAATGGTACTTTCTTCTGTCCTTTGTTGGGTTCTATTATGACTGGTAATGAGCACGAAATGTTGACTAAGTTTCTGAAGCTAAAGCCTCCTATGTTTCTTCATTCTGAGAATGAGGATGCTTATGAGTTCATTCTGGATTGCTATGGGAGGCTTCATAAATTGGGTATTGTTCATCATTAAGGGGTTGAGTTTGTGTCTTTCCAACTTCAAGGTAAGGCTAAGCAGTGGAGGAGAGCTTATATGGAATGCATATCTTGTACTTTACCTCCACTTACTTGGACCCAATTTCATGCTCTGTTTCTAGAAAAGTATATGCCTAGGACATTGACGGATCGCAAGAAGGATGAGTTCATGGCTT
Organism: Solanum paucissectum; assembly: GCA_029582445.1. Classification (NCBI taxonomy): domain Eukaryota; kingdom Viridiplantae; phylum Streptophyta; class Magnoliopsida; order Solanales; family Solanaceae; genus Solanum; species Solanum paucissectum. The sequence continues at coordinate 20,238 of JAJONZ010019160.1, read as the reverse complement.
TGGAGCAAGGTGGTATGATTGTGGCTGCTTATGAGGCCAAGTTCCATTCTTTGTCTAGATATACTACTCATTTGGTGACTACTGAGGAAGAGAGAATCCGGTTATTTATTAAGGGGGGAAATTCTGAGTTGCAAGTATTATTTGTTCATATGACTTCTGCAGGGAGGAGCTTTAATGGGGTATCAGACTATGTTAAGAAATTGGAGGGGGTGAGGCGAGACGGTCAAGCTAAGGCATGGGCAAAAAGGGCCAAGAACTCGGGTAACTTTCAAGGTTCTTATTCCAAGGGGTCCGGAAGGCCAAAGCTTGCAGCCAAGTCAATTCAGTCTGCTATGCCCGCCTCTGCAGGTAGTTACTCGGAAACTCCATCTCATAATTTTCAGGATAGCCAGGGAGTCGTGCCTTCGACTGGAAGCAAACCATCTTTTGTTATTACTTATTACAATTGTGGAGAACCTGACATATGAGGAGAGACTGTCCCGACCCACATGTGTTAGATTCCGTGCAGCAACAATCTAGAGTAGTGGTACCCGCGGGAAATGGTAATAATGGCAGAGGACGTCCACAAGGTGAGCCAGGAGGTAATCAACAAGGTCATGGAGGTAGAGGAAATGGTAATGCAGGCAGAGGTAATATGTAGCCAGGCAGGGAAGTGGTTCGTCAAGATGATAGGGCTCAGTGTTATGCCTTTCCGAGCAAGAATAAGGCAGACGCGTCTGACACAGTGATCACAGGTACGATTCTTGTTTGTGACCGGATGGCTAATGTGTTATTTAATCCGGGTTCAACTTATTGTTATGTATCTGTGGGATTAGCCTCAGTGTTTGATATGATTTGTGATATACTTAGCAAATCGGAGCATGCCTATGGTGCAAGGAATAATGAATGGCCCGGGATCTTCTCTCTTTTTGATCATCTCCTTAGTAATGATTGCACTACAACTATGGGAAACTTCAATTGTCTCAAAATCCAAACTCCTCTACTTTGTGACCAACTCTTTCATGAACTTGGCGTATCCCAGCATTTCCAATTATGCTTCCACAAGGGGGAAGTTTATTGACAGTGTCTTGAACACTGACAAGAACTTTTTGAACTTCTCATCTTCATTTTTCTTCTTTAATCGTTGGGGAAATGGTGGAGGTATTTTGGGTAAGGGTTGCATGACTTTTGAAATTTGAACGTGTTGGTCCAGTTCCTTTTGTTGTTCTTTGGCAATATTTTGATGAATAAGAAACTCTTGTTCCTCCATGCCTTCACCTTCTTCATGTTTTTGAGCATCTTCATGTCCATTACATTACCTATTGCCACTTTTCTGCTACGAGTAACTATACCCAGCCCTCTATCGTCACATTCCCTTTTTATATTTGGTTTCAACTGAGATGATAATAAACTCAGTTGTCCTTCGAGTGTCTTGATTGCGTCGGAATGAGAGTTCACTTTACTGTTCAATGATGAAAAGTCATATTTCATCCCTTTCAACAAATCATCCGAATCTTCAACTTTGTCAAGTATGCGTGACAACAAGTCATTCACCCGAGGACTGCCTGCACTCCCTTTAGATTTTGGGCTTTCACTTGAGTGAGTATGGTTCTCCTCATAATCATCTTCCCTTCTCCAATAATCATTTTGCTCAGCCCAATCTTGATAGTATCTCTTTTGTTCTTCTCCCTTATGATAGTTCCAGCCTTGATTTTCGCCGCATTGTAGATAGCGTGGGTTGAAACCCTTCTCGTACCTCGTGGAGTTCCAACCTTAATTTTCCCCCAGCCTTGAGTAACCGGAAGAAGAACCCTCCTCAATTGTAAACACTCCACTTGTCCCCTTTATGTGCTCTTGTAGAATTTCCATTTGAGTTAAAATCTTCTTGATGTTCTCATCCCTCTCTCTCTCTTTATCAAGTTGTTCTTGCGTTAATAAAAAATGAAATGGAGAGACCTAATCATATTGGGAGTACCATGCTTGGTTGATCCTAGTCATTTCATCCAGAAGAAACTAAGCTACCTCAAATGGTTGTAACATTACTCCTCCTCGTACCAATTGATCAGCCACTCCTTTATTAACCGAATCTAGACTCCGGTAGAAATATTGAAGTAACAAATCACTTGGTAGCCCATGAGTTGGGCATTTAAGTAGGAGCTTCTTGAATCTCACCCACGTTTCATGGATGGGTTCCCCCTCCCATCACTTGAAACTTTGAATTTCGTCTATAAGTTTCATCATCCTTGATGGAGGAAAGAATTTTATGTTAAATGCTACAACCAGCTCCTCCCATGATGTGATGGAATTGTTTGGTAACTCGGCAAACCATTTATTAGCTTTTCATGTTAAGGACAGTGGGAATAACCACAACTGAATGGACTCTTGAGACATATTTTTGAATGAAAAAATGATGCAAACCTCAGTAAAATTTCTCACATGCTCATACGGGTTTTCGTGATCTAGCCCTCCATATATTCCCCTCATTTGGAGAAGATGAAGAATTGTGCTAGTGACTTCAAACATCGCACTCTCTTCAGTTTGTGGGATGCAAATTGAACCCATCCCACCCGATTGAGCTGGGTTGTGGACACTATTAATGTCGTCTATACCTTCTCGGTTGTCATTCATCTCTTTTTCACTCATGCTCACTTCTACGTAGCCCAACCACTACCTACACAAAGCAGCCGAAACTACTTCAACTATAACCATTGAATTTTTAGTGTGTCAAATCTTCAATCAAAGAATTCTAAGTAATGCTACTCCCCGACAGCGGTGCCATTTTGATTAACGTATCAAGTGGAATTTCATCCAATACTAAATTCCAATGATCGTTCTTTAGTATAATATCCTAACTACGTGAGTTGGGGTTGATCCCACATGGAGTAGTGCTTCCTTCGAATTCAATAATAAAAGTACAATGACAATCTCTTCAATCAAACAATTATTGCACAATTAATATTCAAATCTTAAATTCTGGGTTTTAACTACCAATCCAAACTCACACTTCAACACAAGCAATCAATTATTAGAGTAAAATTTGGGGAATTGATCAACCAATTATTGAATCCCAACGAAATGGGTAAACATTACTGCTCATAGTGGGATAATTTGTTGTGGGTAGGTCGAACCATATATAAAGTAACTTTCTCTCGAACAATTACCTTTTCTATGTTGAATTCTCTCGAACTTCAACACCGATCGAACGAGACCCAACTCTTTACCCTCATCAAATCCACTCTCTTGAGCTAGATACAAAGGAAGGGTCACTTGTTTCACTCTCTCGAGCTGAAACTAAGGAAATCCACTACTAAGGACGCTAAGATTGCCACCTTGGTTCCATACCTCTCTCTTGTGTAAGTGCACAACACTGAAATTGATACATGAAGTAATGCAATTCAATCTCGAAACACATCAACAACTTAGACCCACTTCAAATTAGCACCATTCTTTGCAATTAACAAAAACCCACCAAGTAAATTCAACAATTGGCTTCATGATCAAAATCCCAAGTAAAGGGTTTTAGTCACTCGTCTCAAAAATAAGAAGATCAAAATTAATTATCACTCCCATAGTTGGGTACAAAATGAGAATTATAGATGAAATTCAATTGATAATCTTCTCTCTTACAAAATCTCTCTCAAAATCTTGCTAAAATCACTCACTAAACACTTTGGTAGTGTTTTCTCTCTAAGTAATTCTTTCCTCACTTTCTGAATGAGTCTCTCTCTCTCTAGCCAAAACTAATTTAAACAAGTCTGAAATGTCACTGCTAAGGACTACTCGGTGAAGTAAGTCGGGTATCGCTGACGGATTGGCGAATCTTTGATTACTCTTCATCTCACCTTTATTTTTTGCCTTTTCTTAGTCTGCCTACTATTACTTTAGGCGATCTAGGTCGGGATCACCGAATGACTCCACGATTTGCCCATTATCCTTCCATTTCTCCCATCAGCACTTACTTGCATCTTCTTTCGTACTTTTGGTGACTTGATTGTCCTTCGCCGACTAGATCGGCCATACACCGAATATGTTTGCTGCTCACTGAATTTGCCCCCATTTTAGCTCTAATATTCTGTAACTTTAGGCGGTATCTTGGCGATTTGGCGATTCGCTGAATGATATTGGCGATTCGCCGAACGACATCATCGATCATCATGTCTTCTTTTCTTCATTCCTTAAGCTTTTTTTATTCCTTTTTGCCCAATAGTGTCCATGCTTTGTCTCTAACTCCAAATACCTGAAACTCAAGGGTTTTCATCAGCTATTGAGACAAAATATATATTTGAGGACACTAAATTTATCAAAATGAAGCCCTAAATGAGTCCAAATTGTGGACTCATCATTTAGCCAACAGTCTGGTTCATTTGCAGATTTCTGAGGAGACGGGTGGTTTGATAGGTTTTATTGAGGCTCGTTCTTCCTTAGTTGAGCAGATTCGTGAACACTAGTTTGACAACAAGAAATTATGTCTCATTCTAGACAAGGTGATGAGAGGGAAGCCAGGGAGATTATCCTTGATTTTGATGGTGTCTTGTGGATTGAAGGTGGTATTTTTGTGCCTAAGGTGGGCGAGTTGGTTTGAGTGATTCTTGAGGATGCCTATTTTTCTCGATATTCCATCCATCCGGGTGCGACAAATATATATCATGACTTGAGACAACACTATTAGTGGTATGGTATCAAGTGGGATATTGTATATTTTGTTTTGAGGTGTTTGGCTGTCCAACAGGTCAAGTGTGAGTACCAGTGACCTTAATGCATATCTTAGAAGATGCCTATTCCTACTTGGAAGTGGGAACGGATCACTATGGACTTTGTAGTGGGACTACCTACCACCGTGGGTAGTTATGACTTTATTTTGGTGGTTATTGATAGGTTTACCAAGTCTGCCCATTTAATCCAGGTTTGGATGAAGTATACAGTGGAGAAATTTGCCAAGCTTTATATCAGCCAGATAGTGCGACTACATGGAGTATCAGTTTCTATATTCTCCTATCGAGGATCCTTGTTCACTTCCCATTTCTGCAAGGCTTTATAATATGGTTTGGGTACCTGGTTAGATATGAGTACAACTTTTCATCCTGAGACTGATGGTCAATCTGAGCAGACGATTCAGGTGTTGGAGGACATGCTCCAAGCTTGTGTGATTGATTTGGGTTCTATGTGGGATCGACATTTTCCCTTAGACGAGTTTGCCTATTACAATAGTTATCATTCCAGTATTCATATGGCCCTTAAGAGGCGTTGTATGGCAGAGGGTGTAAATCTCTAATCATATGGTTTGAATCAGGTGAGATGCATTCATTAGATATAGACTCTCTTAAGGATGCTATAGAGCAGGTTCATATGATCCAGGGTATACTATTGAAAGCCAAAGTCGACAGAAGAGTTATGTGGATCATAGAGTTCGATCTCTTGTGTTCATGGAGGGTGATCATGGTTGGCTTCGAGTGTCACCCATGAAGGGTGTTCTTGGGTTCAAAAAGAAGCGCAAGCTTAGCGCTAGATTCATTGAACCCTTTGAGATTTTGAGTGGAGTGGGTTATGTGGCCTATAGGTTGTCCTGGCCACCTAGTTCATCAGTTGTGCATACCGTGTTTCATGTCTCCATGTTTCAGAAGTATGTGCCGGATGAGTCCCATTTACTTTCCCTTGATTCAGCTGAGTTGGGTCAAGACTTATCTCTTGAAAGGGATCCTATAGCCATTTTGTATAGGCTGGTTTGAAAACTTAGGACCAAAGAAATTGCTTCAGTGAAGGTGCAGTAGAGGCATCGTTCAGTTGGTGAGGTGACTTGGGATACAAAGTCAAATATGTGTGCCATATATCCTCAGTTGTTTGAAGCTTTATGTACTTTGTTTTGCTTGATATTCGAGGACGAACTTAGTTTTTAGTGGTGGATAGTGTAATTACTTGGTTGTCATTTTAGGAAAGTTAATGAAATTACTCTTTTGCCCTCTCGTTATCGATCCCGAGTTATGTTTGAGTTTGAAAAGTTGATTTGGAATTTTAGGTTAAAAGTTGAGATATTTGTAAGTTTTATGAGTTTTAAAGACTAAGTTGTTAAAAAATGACTTTTTGGGGTCTTTAAGAGTTTCGAGTGTCGAAATAGATTTTGTTTGATTCCATTAGTCTCGAAATATGAAATCCTATGCGTGAGAGTTTTCAGATTTAGATTCTGAGTATTTTTGAGGATTTGAGGTCCTAAGTTGTGAATTTGTAGAAATTTAGCATTTGGATTGACTTTGGTCAACATTCATATTTCGGATGCTCGGATCGGTATTTTGAGAGTTCCTTTGGATTCAGAGGATGATTTTAGGCCTAGGTGAGGGCTTGGTTGATTCATTATGTGCATGACCTTGTTGGTGATCACGAGGATCCCACCTTGTGATCGCGTAGCATCATCTTGGGATGCGTCGCAATTACCAGGGTCTTTCCGCGATCGCTATGGTCAACTTCAATGAATTGGCAGACCTCACTCATCAAAATTGTGTGACTTAGGGTCGTGATCGCGATGAGCATTTGAGACCTAGGCTGAATGTTTCTAAAATTTGGTTTTTCAACCCATTTCACTATTCTTTGAGTTTTGGGAAGCGATTTGGACCAATATTTTGAGGAAAATCTTTTTAGTAATAATTCTTCACTTTAAATCTTCGATTACCCATTATTATTATTGAATTTATGAGTTTAAAACAAGATTTTGGGTTGATAAATTGGGGGTTCTTCATTAGCTTAAGTTTTGAAGTAAAAGTGAGTTTGTGAACTGATTTTAAGTCCATTTTTGCAATGATTTTCCTAATGAGTTTCTAAAGCCTTTAACATCTTTTTTAAGTTCTATTTTCCGGATTCAACCCTCTATTTTTATGTTGGATTTTAAGTTGATTGATCCATTTCTTTTCATAATTGATGTGGGAAGTGTTGTTTCTTATGGGTGATTGTGAATACTTGATTATTTTAGATTGCTTGGCTTTGAAAGTGAATCGGAGGAAGAAGGCTCAACTTTTAGAGTGATTGTTGATTGATTTGAGGCAACTGGCTTCCTAAACCTTGTATTCTAGTTTAATCCATATACTTCCTTCGTTGCATGTGTATTAGTAGTAATGGGGATGAGGTGAAGGGTTAAATTGTCCACTTGATACATCTAAATGAGTAAAAAGGGGTTGAAATAAAAAAATTCTATGTGATGATCATGATGAAGTAAATTACCTTATTGTGGTCTTATTGATTGATTCATGAAATGCTTGAAAGAATGAGTGTGGACTTGAATTGTGCAATTTGTTGTCTCTTCTATGTGATGTGATATTTCTTGTGTGCATTGATCATTGAACACCATTATGATATATGCAAGTGATATGATGCCAAAAGGTCTTTGTCGGCGAGTGATATGATGTTGAGGTCTTTGCCGGCGAGTGTTGTGATGCCGAAGTATTTACCAGCGAGTCTTGAGATTTCAAGGTCTTCTATGGCGAGCGTTCTGATGCCAAGTTCATTTCAGGAAAAAGATTGATTATTGTGACTTGATGTATTTAATTCTTATGCGTGACTTGCTTGGTACTTTAGATTGATGAACTTGTTGTGTGTGACTGAACTACTTGACTTTGAGATTGACTTATTTGATTTGTTTTATTGTCGAATTGTGCCTATCAGAATGTGAATATTGGGCCTTGTGAACCGTGTATTGTAGAACTGCTAGGGTGGGCTGATTCTATATAGGTTGTAGTCTGAGGAGGTTCGGTTTGGGAGTCAGGGGTATTCATTTTTATCTAGTTGCTCTCTTAAGTAGGTTGCTTGCTGGGTACCGTGTAGTTGGTTATCACCCCTTGCTTCTACACTTGTGTAGGTTTTGAGTCCGAACTCGTGTGATCATCTTCGACTGTTAGCAGAGGCTCGTGAAAGATTAGAGAGGTAGCTGCTTGTCATCCTGTCGGACCCTTTTTCCTGTTCTTTTAAGATTTGTTCTACTTGAGAAACAAAGACAAAGACTTGTATTTATCTTTCGAATTCAATATTTTTATTAGTGGCTTGTACACGTGACAACTAAATTTTAGGGTATTTTTTAGAATGAATTGTTTTGTTTTACTGCATTTCCACATTTTCATTTGTTTTAGTTGTGTTGAGGCTGACTTGTCTTGATGGGAATAGACAAGTGTCATCATGTCCATTTTTGGGTCGTGACATAGATTAAGAATTAAGAATGAAAAATGAAGAACATAAGGAATTATTATAGAAATTCATTGGAAAACTAAAAAAAAAAGATATTTATTTCTTCATCAATAAAAGAGAAATCAATTCAAATGAGTATAATAGAAATGATTGCAGGGAAGCAATTGATTTGTCTTTTCATCTACGGTAGCTACACAACTATCCTTTTTTCTGTTGGTTTGTATTAACTTTTATTATTTATCATGTTATAAAATGTATATTTATATTTTTGCACTTAAATATTCTTGATATAATATTTGTTTGCAAGGCAAATGAATTATTCAATATTTCGTGGGTTTTAAAGCTCATGGAAAATTATAAGTTGTAACATCTAATCATGTATTTGGTCTAGTTTAATTGTCAAACTTAAAACGTTCCAACTTTAATATAATATGATAATTAGTATGATATTTTTAATTTAATACTAAACAATTATGAATTTTTTTAATAATCTTCAAAACTCAAAGACAATTATATTGTTATTACTCTTGTAGAATTAAATTTATCAAACATGTGTACAATAAAAAAAATAAAAAAAAGTTATATCCTCAATATTTTCATTTGGAAGATTTTGTTTGGAAAGTAGATTCATTTGATGATTTATGATTTGTGGGTAAGAATGACACATTCCAAGAGGCTCAGATTAATTTTGTATTTCTTGAATCTAAGTGGTTTAGTTATTTTTAGTAAAATAAATTGGATATCTTATTTGAAGATTACAATAGGTTTTGTGTGAAGATTTAGGTCTTCTATGGATGCTCGAATTGGGGCACAAGAGACCCGGTACGATTCGGCATTATTGAATGAAAATTAGGAGGTTATGGATCATATGTTTGACTTGAGTGTTGATTTTATGTTGTGGCATTTTTTTCATATTTTGAGCATTTGGTCAAGTCCATACATGGTATGTGAATGTGTCAGTTTGATTTTGTTAGATTCTAATGAGTTCCATACATGTTTAGATCATGTTGCATTCGTATTTGACGTGTATATGCTTTTTACAGAATAATCACTACCACATGAACAAAACGGATATGTGAATTATATGAAACTCAAATCTAAGTGTTGGATTGTTTGTATGCAAAATATTGTTATATGATGATTATGTATTTTACCTATTATTTAGTTACATAATCATGTACTTTGTATTGATATTATTTATTGTAGAGATAAATGAGTAATATGGGTAAAAAAGGTTTTATAAAGGTCTGCCTCTACTTTATTAGAATCGGTATATGAGACTTATTGACTACATGTTATTTTTGTATTATGATACACTTGGTACACTCTTATGTGTGGACCTGAGTACAAGAGGATAACACATATATGTTTCTTAGAAATTTCTTCTTGGGATTGTACATGTCTTTCTATTCCAAGATTTTATCTCCTTCTAAACTTATGTATTTTATTGGTTGTTCTTATTATATTTACTTGTTTTTAATATAACCAGACATTATTATCAATATTCTTCTATGCTTTCACTATTTCATAATTTGAACGAAAATTAAAATTGATTCCCATACTGAGTTGAATGTAGGTGTAATCACGACTTAAGAAGATATTGGATCGGGATAACAGACAAGATTTAATTTATATTGGTGCCATCTAAATATATCTTGGGCTATTATTATATTTACTAGTTTTGGAAATGTACGTTCCACATTTATCCAAAATCTTTCATGTAAATTTTGTATTACGAATGACATATTTTATCCTTTTCAAATCTATTGTTATTTATGTTTTGAAGATCCATAGTTTATATGATAGAAATTATATATATCTTCCAAATAAAGGGAATTCAGCCTGAATTATAAAATTGACTAAAAGTTCATAAAGTAAAAAAAAAACTACATATTGTACATATATAATATTCAAATGAGGATATTAAAATCACACATGCTAGGAGAATGTATAAAAAACAACAAACCAATGTAAATTCTTAATAATAATAATAGAAAGTTGTACAATAACAACACGAAGCATAAACATTAAAGAAACAAATAAAAGAGGCAAGAAAAGAGAACATAGTGATTTTCTCATTTTTTTGACTATTTTAAGTGTATATAATATTGTTTCAAAGGTGAATATTTATAGGTTGAGATTGAGTCCGAGTAAAAATCACAATGAACATAATTAGTGAGAGTTACAACTATTTACATAATGGATAGTTAGTGCCATAAAGTTTATGTAATATAATTCACACGAAAACAATTATTTATAAAAAAAATATATAATATAAGGTTGTACAGTATTTTTCTTTTTGTGAAGGGCAAAAAAAATATTCAAATTTCCAATTGAAAGATGAACTGAACAAAATATTCATGAATCTACTCCAACATAAAGTTAATACAAATATTAATATATATTGAAGAGGCTATATAGTAGTTGATTGATATACTAATATGATGTCTTACAATTTAATATTTAATTTGTTAAATAACTTATAACATTTAAATTTAATATAGGGCTAAAACTGTAATATAACTTTTTCCTAGAATTCTTCCCACTTTTAGTATAATGTTTTTGCGTATATATATATATATATATGATGTATGATGTATGATATGATGTTTTAGGCAATTTTATAAAATAGCATGACATTTTATAAAATTATAAAATATAATAGTTATATGGAATATTATGAACTATATTTTGCACTAACCTAATTAACGAATTATTTACAATATTTTACAAAAATAAACTATTTTTTTCAAGAATTATATAAATATAATAAATACCAAAGAAAGAAGCAGTTTCTGCTGAAATTGCACAAACCTAAAATATCCTATTAGAAGATATTTTTGAGCATAACATTATAAGGAATTTAAGACTTAGTATAACAATATATCCCACATGTGTAAATTTATTTTTCGACACACTTCCAATCTTTTTTGATAATGAAAGATAGAAAGCACGAATTTTTATTACTTGACTTTCTTGGTTAGCCTATTTAAAGTATAATATCTATTTGCTTAATTTTCTTTCCCTAAAATAATTATTGCACCGTGTCTATTGTGTGTGATAGAGGATTGTTCATGGATGATATTAAATACCTCAGTTGGACTTTGTTAATGATTTTTATCTTGTGATAGTCCCTTTGAGTTTCCCGAAGAAGAAGGATCACTTGGTCACCTAGGAGGCCCCACCTTATTTCCTCCTTGGTGACTAAAACTTAAGGTTTTAAGTTAGGGGTCCTTACCATCTGAAGAACTCTCTTTTATCAGTGAAATTCAATATTGCGGCATCTAAGACTCATATAAATTATTCACTCGTTAGGATGTATGTAGAATCCTTTGTAAGGAATATAAGATTATTCAATGACCCTCTAGGTCATTTTTGTGCTAATGCCTCATGTTCGTCATTTAGAGCATTTCAATAATGACCCAAAGTAATTTATGACTTGATGAGACTAATAATTTGGTCATCAGGTCGTTCATTTAGTTTTTTGTAAAGTTCTGTGTTTTGGAGCTTTTGAACCTTGAATGGTTGATTTCGATCAAAAGTTTAGGAAGTCAACCTCATAATCAAAATCTGTCGGTTTCAACCACTCCACAATGGTATTTTTTACCTAATAGCATGATCGGCATGGATCTCGAGGCTCTTAGTGCAATTATGTGATTAGGCATTTTAGCTTTTAAGTTTTGTCCTAAGTTTGACTTAGGTCCACATTCTTTCCAAACATACCCAGATGACAATTCTATCAGTGCGGTTAGCTCCAAAATGTCGTGTTTGGTCTAGAATGTCCTTTTCCATGGATCCCGAGACTCTTCACCTAATTTCAAGTCCGTTTGTAGATTTTGGCTTATGGAGTTTGGGTTTGGAAGCCACTTTTTGTCGAGGCGACTTCATATGAATTGATTCAACAACTTTGTTGAGTCCAATATGTCGAATTTGATAGGTTAGCATATCTATTACATTCCTAAAATTACTAAGCTAAGGCCATAGCCATTCTTCATTTGCATGTAAGGTCGTATCGGGTGATTCATAAATTGTTCTTAGGTGTAAAGGTCGATTGTTTAGTGTGGAAATGAATTTGGATTTGAATTAAGATCACAAGAATTCCCTAGCACAAAGTTGAGTTAAAAACTTTCTTACCGACGAAGTTTTGATATATGATTCTACTTAGGTAAAATTTAACCATCATATATTTTAGAACATAATGAATTAGGTGTCCCATGACCTATCGAATCTATGTTTGTCACGACTCAAGGTACCCCCTAGGTGTAACATGGCTTATAGGACCCCGAGAGGCCCTACACAAGACACTTAGAATGAATATAACAAGATATAAGAAAATCAAAGAGATCAAGAAACATTTCAAGTCTAAGAGTTTTTATCAAAGTAAAGCGGAAGTCTACAAAGTCTCATTTGTCATCTAATACATCAAGAGTGACCGGGATGTAACTCTGGTGTCACGTACAAACTCTGAAAACAAGAAATGACTGAAAGCTATAAAAGTCTGGTCCTCGAAGCATGAGGACTCACCAAACTCGTAATCTCTCTAACAACCTCTTGCCACGAAACAGAGAACACTGAATGTGGTACCCTACATTTGGGGAAATGTAGGCAAGAGAATGCATTAGTACACACATGTACCAAGTATGATAACCATGCATAATAACATATAAAACATGTTAAAAAGGGTCAGTTCATAATATGCAAGGACCAAGGTAAAATACATGACATGAGGTTCAAAACATAGTTCAGGAGTAAGGTCGATGCAAGTAAAGTCATCCTTATGTTCCATATTAGATACTTCTTTAAGTATCCATAATACGTCATAACTTGTGGGAAGTAGCCTTAACCGACATGTAAGACCATGTGAGCTAATAACATGGAATCCGGTGTCTCCACACCGAAAAGAGTTGCCCTACTTTCCAATGTAAGACTGTGAATTTTCTAGCTTACGTGGATCCTCTACGTAATGTCTATCTAGACACGTCCTATATTGGCACATAGTTTATGGGACATGGGTAATCTCCACTTGTCCACTCTGTTCTAAGCATAACTTCCACGGAATGTTCATTAGACTCATCTTAACTTAACTTTCATAAGATATGGGTAGTCGCCCATTGTCTTTTCATTCTAGGGCATGGGTAATCGCCTCTTGCTTAGTCTTCGGAGGACATTGGCAATCGCCACTTGCCTCAATTTTAAATTAGCTCCTTATAATTGGTTCATTATTTCACGTGTATATGAGAAATCCACTCAACAACACAACAACAACAACATCATTGATACTTCACTCTCAAAGCATCTTTAATACATTTACATCAATATCATGAGAATATGCATGATTTCATAAATTCATCTTTCATAATTCCATAACCCACATTAGATCATCATAACTTCAAAAGCATGGGATATGCATGGGTCCATGGGAATTCATCATAAAATCATAGGATTATATCAATTCATACTTAAAAGATCATAAAACAATAAATTAAATCAATTATTAAGAGAACCCATAACCTGGGGATTTCTAACTTTACAAATTGGAGAATTTGGGCACTTCATGGAAGAAAGGTCTCCATGGATGAAAACCAACATACCTTAGATTAGGAGGCTTGATCTGTAAACTCTAGCTTTCTTCTTCAACTTCTAGAGAGAGAATTATTTAATAGGAAGACTTGATCTTCTTTCAAGAATTTGAGAGAATGATCTTAATTGGAGAAATTTGGGGGTAAAAATACTTATATAGGAGTTATAGATTAGGGTAAAACGACATAGTATTAAGATAGAATAATTAGGAAAAGACCCTGACTTAAAGTTGACGCTACCCCCATATGGTTGTCTTCACTAGCCGTCTAAGGGACCAGGAGCCGTTATGGAAGTCGTGGTCCTTGGACCCGTGGCTTGGGAACAGACCCATGCTGGTGGGGCCCTTTGACGAAGACCACCACAACCCATTATCCTCACCACGGGCGGCCATCCTCTGTGGGAGGGATGCTGGCCATGGCAACCAGTGTAAAGCTCCCATGAGCTCTTTCACGAGTCGTCTCCCCCTCCATGGGCTGTCAAGGCCTCCATGGGAGGGATCCTTGTGAGGAAGGTATGGGGGAAGTTTACCACGAGACCTTAAATGGACCATGGTCCCCTTCACGACTCGTGTGGGGCTCCGTGGAGGGTTCCATGATCCGGTTTTGGCTTGTGAGTTTCCCCATTGACTCATTTTCTATCCTTTCTCGAATCTGAGGTATTACAAAAGGTCTATGAATTCTTTTTCCAACGCCACCAAGTTTGCTTCATTTTGAGTTCAAAATCACATGTCTCATTATGGTGTACAACAATCAATGCACATAAGTGAATTCGCACCATCAGGAAGAGAAAACAATTCAAGCAATTCAATTCCACAATCATGCCATTCAAAGTATTTCATCAATCGATCAAATAGGGACCACAACAAGGAAATTCACAATGAATTATGGTCAACACGAAACCTTTTCAGTAATCTCCTTTTTACTCATTAAGGTTAGTCAAGTTGAACAATAAGCCTATCACATCATTCCCATTACACCCGAACACACAATAAAGGTAAACACGATTCTACTAGATTACAAATTTTAATAGATCACTTACCTCAATTCAATCAAATAGTAAATCCATGACTTAAGTCTTTCCCTTCCGAACAATGCCCAAGGCCACACAATCTAATTCAATAAAGTAATCAGAATAAGATTCGAGAAATAACAATACACAAATCACACTCCTAGAAAAAAAGGGCCCAATAAACTCAAAATCCCAATTCCTATATTGAGGTTTGAATCCAAAAATATTTACTTGAAAACACTACCTAAGGCATCTGGAACTCATTGGTCAAATCTATTTCGAAAAAAGGGCTTAAAATAATTTCACAATCACAATTTTAGTTTAGAACTAAAGTTCATGAAAAACCTTGTCATTTGCCAATTAAAATCTCAAATTTGAGGTTTGAATCCAAAAATATTTACTTGAAAACACTACCTAAGGCATCTGGAACTCATTGGTCAATCTATTTCGAAAAAAGGGCTTAAAATCATTTCACAATCACAATTTTAGTTTAGAACTAAAGTTCATGAAAAATCTTGTCATTTGCCAATTAAAATCCCAAATTTTGATGTCAAAATCCATAAATGATCAAAGGGAATTGAAGTTCTAGGGTCACCAAAGCTTATCCAAATGAATTAGCACATGAAATCAATTCAAACTTGCCTCCAAAGATTTTACCAAGCTCAAAAATAGAGATGGGGCATAAACCCCAAAATTTCAGTCCAAAAACCCCTCTTTGATGTCACAAAAGCAACCCAGGTTTGTAAAAGTGAACCCGACAAAAATGACGCCTCTCACAAAAGCAAAGGCTCTTTCACTTAAGCGAAGGTCACTTAGGCGACTGGCCTTCGCAAAAGTACGGCCTGCAGACACCAGCAAACACAAACAACTTTTAAATCATCAAAAGGACCCTCAAGATTTGTAAGGAACCCCATACATACAGAACATATACGCAAATTGACTATACTCGACGTTTCAGATACAATGACAGAATTGAAACAAAAGAGTTCTCCTTGACCCTAAACTCTTGAAAATCACAAGAAATAAAAATAACACCTAAAAAGGTCAAATTAACCTCCAGACCTCTGAAAATTCAACCAAGACCTCACTTAGGCCTAGAATCATCACCAAATCCAATGCACTCTCTGAATTCCCATCCGAGCATCCAAACAATGAATGTTGTCTAAAGTCAACTCAAAGACTAAAAATTAATAAATTTCTCACTTACGACCTCAAATACTCAAAAGGACTCCGAATTTGATACTGAAAACCCTCATAGACCAATTTCTACATTTTGGGATTGATGGAATCGATAGAATATAATTTCAAAACTCGAAACTCAAAAAGACAATGAAAACCACTTTTTGACAATTTGAGCCTTTCAAACTCAAATCTAAAATTCACATTTTTTTACTCAAAGTTTGAAACCCAGTTTCACAACTCAATAAGAAATGACTCGAGGTTATGATCAGGAGAGGTAGAACAATATTTTTTCAAATATTTCCAAATATGACCAACCATGTCATTACAGAAAGGGGGTGAAAAAGAAAAGTTCTTCCTTCCACATGTTGTTGTTTTTGGTTTTCTATTGATAATCTTAGTTAGATTCTAGCTCCTAGTATTGTAGTAGAAAAGCATGCTTAATCCTGGCGGACACAGCTAAACCAGATGAAATATTTCTAAGGATAGTGTAATAGGCACACCTCAAGCTTTTAAGTATTTATGATTCAAAATATGTTTCCTAAAATTTCCAATAACAAGTCATACTTGTGACTAAAACAACGTATATATACTCACCTTTTAATTAACCTAATCTTTCAAGTTTGATTTAGAAATATTTTAATTTGTTTGATTACAACCACTAGCTCATATAGTTTAGTCAAAGTTATTCTCGTATATTCTGTCACAACCCAGGGGTACCCCTAGATGTGACAAAGCGTATAGAACCCCAAAGGACTACATAAAAGTCACTTAGTACTCATAAAATATGAAATAGAACAATAAGAGTAAAACACATTTCAAGTCTAAAAACTTTTTCATAAAAGAAAGCAGAAGTCTAGACACTTGTCTCCATCTATTACAATAGAATGAAATTGGGCCTAGACCATACATCAAGACCAAAAGGGAAATACATGAAAAAAGGAACTAAACAATAAACTACATCCTCAAAGCATGAGAACTTACCAAAGATTGGAATCTCAAGATCAAAACTTAGCCACGAAACTGACGACCCTGATTGTCGGACCCTACATTTGAGAAAAATGTAGGCAAGAGTATGCGTTAGTACAAAATTGCACTAAATATGATAACTATGCATAAAAACATTTAAAACATGCTAAAAGGGACATTTCATTTCATGACATGCAATTTTCCAAGTTAAAAAATAATATGAAAGATAGTTGGAAACATAAGTCATAACATCATAGTCAACATAAACTAGCATCATCTTGAAAACCTTTAAACACTTACGGGATACTTCTTTAAGAATACCTTAGTTCATTATTAGTCTTGTCATTGTGGGAATTAGCTTTAACCGACATGATACCATGTGAGCTATAACATGATCACCCGGTGTTACCCACACCAAAAAGGGTTGTCCTACTTACCTAAGGTAGAACCACTGTTTGTTTGCTTAGGTGGATCCACTAGATAAATATGTAACAGGGTCACGTAGTTTATAGGATAAGGAGATTGTTATTAGAAAACCAGCCTTTCTAACGGGGGATATTCAATGTCAAGAGATTACTTCTAGAAACCCTGTCTTTCTATCGGGAGAGCTTCCGTCTCACTACAATATCTACTCGGTGCTAATTAAGCATAAATCCCACGAAGTATTTATTAAGTCTTATCTTAACTCATGTCCTATGGAAGGATGTCTTTGACAACCAATCCAATTTAATTTATTAGGATAGCTCTTTAGATCATGCGTGAGAAAACCTTTCACCGTCCATGATTACATGAAAATCTTAGATTCAATTAGGTGAGAAAGCCTTTCAACCTTAGAATCTTCATTACATGAGAAAACTTTTCACATCATATTCATATGTGTTAATGAGAATGTTCTTTCAATCAGCACAACAACAATATCATAAACATTGACACTTTACTCTCAAAGTGTCCTTTAAGAAATTTCATAGATTTCATAAAGACATGCAAAATTTCATACTTTGCTCTCTCAAAGTTCAAAACCTACTTTCAATCACCACATCTAGAATTCAAGCCTTAGATATGGATTTCATTATAATTCATGTGATTCTATCACTTCATGCATTAATTCATAAAATTCCTCTTTCATCAACAAAGACCCACATCATAAGATCACAATTGAGAAATTTGGGAATTACATGGGTTCATGGGGGGAACTTCATAATAACCATAAGAAATCATCAAGTCATGCTTAATATAACCCAATTCAATCAATTAAATCAAGTTTTAAAGGAACCCATGACATTTGAATCAAACCCTAACAATTGGGGATTTCTATCTTTTGAAATTTGAGATTTTGAAAGAACTCCATGGATGGAAGGTATCCATGGATGAAAGCTACCATACCTTAAGTCAGATTGCTAGCCTTTAATGGAGGAATTAAAACCTTGCCTTGAAACCCTAGTTGAATCCTTCTTCTTCTTCTTCAAGTTTATAGAGAGAGAATATTTTGAGAGGAGATTTGATTTCTTTTGGGGAATTTGGAAGAATGAAGTATATGTGTTTAATTTGGGGGTAAAAAGGGTTTATTTAGGGACCTAGACTTAGGGAAAACGACAGAGTATAGAAATTAATTAATTAGGAAAAGACAAAACTACCATTGAAAATAACTTCCAGCTATTGACCCACGAGACCCCACCGACGGACCGTGGATGGACCTGCGGTCCGTCCTGCACATCCGTCACTAAGTTCAGAGATTTTTGCCTTGACCGACGACCCCTGGACCACAGACCTTGGGCCCACCTATAGTCCGTAAGTCCAGTCGTGTTTCATGTCCCAAAGAATTTCTGAGGATGGCCAATCTAAAAACCCCACCTATGGTCCGTGGTTCCACCTCTGGACCGTCTATGGACCTCGTGGATGGCACCTTTTTTTAAAAAAAACTGCAATTTTGGCCTGGTTCTGATACGGGGTGTCACAATATCTCCCCATTGGGATCATTCCTCCTCAAATGATATTCTAGACTTATCTTAAATGAAAAAGACTCAAGACTAGCAGCCCACCATGCATGCAATTCATCAAAATGCACATAATCAAGGAGGAAACATCAACTCCAAGGTAAACATACTCAATGCATCAAAGGAAGTAGGAACTACATCTAACAACCCAATATGCATGAAATTTCATCATTTTTCATAATCAAGGAGGAACTACCTTCTCCAAGCTAAAAGCATGCTCAACACAATCTCATGGAGCTTATATGCAATTTACTCTTAAAATGCACATCTAAAGCATGTTCATCCACCATCTTATAAAGTCTATAGGCAACTCATACTCAATGCACAACAACATGAGGAAAATAATTCATATAAATAATTTATTTTAAAACGTAAGTTTTTTAATGAACATGCATAACATAAGGGAAATAATGGAAAGACATAAAAAAAAACATGACTCCCAAAACATAGAATAACCAAGAGGAACTCATTACCTCAAGCTATCGTAGGAGTAGATGGAAAGAGATGAGGATATTGGGACATCATATCGGCCTCGGCTCCCAAGTAGAACTCTCAACTAAATGATTCCTCCATAACACTTTCACGGAGCAACTTCCTTATTTCTCAACTTCTAGACTTGCCCTGTCTAAAATCTTAATAGAAAGCTCTTCATAAGAAAGATTCTCTTTAACTTCCAAACCCTCTAAGGAAACTATGGATGTTGGATCACCAACACATTTCTTCAACATGGAGACATGGAAAACCGGATGCACCGATGCCAACTCATTTGGCAAATCAAGCTCATATGCAACCTTACCAACACGCCTCAAAATCTGATATGGGACTACAAAACGGGGACTATGTTTACCTTTCTTACCAAACCTCTTTACACCCTTCATGGGCGAGATGTTTAAGTAAACCCAATCATGAACATCAAACTCCAAATCCCTTCTTCTCACCTCGGCATATTACTTTCTCCGACTTTGAGCCGTTCTCAACCTTTCTCTAATGAGTTGAACTTTCTCAATGGCCTCATGAACTAACTCAGGATCTATCAAAGCAACTTCACCCACCTCAAACCAACCTATAGGGGATCTACCCCTTCTTCCATACAGAGCCTGAAATGGAGCCATACTAATACTCGAGTAATAGTTATTATTATAAGCAAATTCAATTAATGGCAAGTGGTCATCCCAATTACGCTTAATTCAATCACACAAGCTCTTAACATGTCTACCAAAGTTTGGATAGTATGCTCTGCTTGACCATTGGTTTGGGGATGAAAAAATGTTCTAAGCTTAACCTTAGTGCCAAGACCCTTTTGGAAAGACTTCCAAAATTGAGAAGTGAATTGAGTACCACGATCGGAAATAATTGACAAAGGCGC
>JAJONZ010019159.1:0-29586 GCA_029582445.1 Solanum paucissectum | reverse complement strand
ATCATAAAAAAAAAAATAGGGTGTAAATTACATAAAAGAATATATATTAAGGGTGCAAAATGTAAAATATTTATAATTACTAGATTCATTAAATCATAGCATAGATATTTAAAAACATATTTACATGGAAATGGCGTGGGAGAGTTTTGAAAAATGACTTTCCTCCTCTTGTCACGGAAATTGTTGTTGTTTTTTTTGTTTTGAAAATGAGACAAAAATGATATTTTAAATCAACTATACATGAAAAAGTTATGAACCAAACACACCCTAAATGGAGTATTTTATTTCTTATACTTTACTACTCTTAATAAGTAGCTAGAAGCACATAGCTCATTATCGACATGCACTTGCAATTAAGTATGCTATTAAATTATCGAAAATGTATATTCAGTTATTTAACTAATTAAATTAGCCAAGAATTTAGTCTCCGCTTTTATTTTTCTCTCTCCCGCACTTAAAATTTGATTTTTTAAATATTTGTTCTGATGAATTTTTAGAATTAATTGTAGAATTGAAGGTAAAATTACGCGAGTTGGCAAATATTACTAGGTTATTAGTCAATGAGGGTATAGTTTAATTTATTTACTCTCCATGAATACAGTTTCAATTTTTTTGCCATTAATATTGGGATCCGCGATCTCCTTGTATACTGAACCAACGAAACCTTCATCGGCCTTCGCATGAGATTTTATACAAATCAACTTTATCTCCCCTCTCCCTAATTCCCTATTTTTCTCCTAAAATCACTCTTATACTTCCAATTTGAATTTTGAATTTCGAATTTCACTTTGTCCCTCCTAATTGTGTTTTCAATTTTGCAGGTAACCGCATAAATCGACCTTTGTATATGTATTATGCTCTTTAGTTTTTGGTTAATTTTTTCTCGAAATTCTCATTACTCATCAGATTATCAATTTTTTTTTTTAAAATGGATGATGTAAGTCCATCTAAGAGGATTACGAGAGGTACGTCACTACATGTCTAAGTTGTTGATAATCGACCTTCATTTTCACTCGATTTAACTCAAGATTTTGGAGTCAATGTAGGGCCTATTGCTAAATCTAAACAAATTATAGAGGAAAAACCTATTGAAGAATTGAGATCCAAGAGAAAAAATGATCCAATTGCACTTGAGGAAGTTATCAACAAAGCCAAGGCAAGCGACATTAAAATTGTTGAAGGAGGAAACAAGAGAAAAGCCAAAGACAGTGATTCTAATAGTAATCAATCGAGAACATCAGAGAAGGTTGTGTCTGGTTCATCTGATCAGGAGAAATCAGAAGAACATCAAGTATTTGTATAAAACATAATTGTATATAAAGATTTCTATATTTTGTTAGTTATATACAAAATTGCTTGAGGCATACGCATATGTTTTGTATATTTAAGTATTATATTGAATTCATATAATTGAATGTTTTTATGTATACGAATATTTTAAATACAAAATATTAGTGTCTGGTTCATCAGTTCAAGACAAATCCGAAGAGTATTAAGTATTTGTATAAAACATAATTGTATAGGCCGATTTGTATATTTTGTTAGTATATACAAAATTGTTTGATTCTTTTTTTGTATATTTAAGTATTACAATCATATACATATGCTCATAAACAAGAACAAATAGTTTTTATGTATACAAATATTTTATATTTGAATAAAACATATAATTATACAAATCTAACACATTTATATATACAATTAACTAACAACACAATTTATCAAACCAAAGCATACCATTTTTGTCGACAATTCATGTATACAAATTGTGTCATTCAATTTTTCGAACCAACTATTAGAATAGAATTGTCAAAATACAATTTCTCTATTTTTGTATAAACAACAATACATAATTGCGAACCATTACAATGAACAAAACAATAAAAAATTGTTTTTGAGAATTTCAATTTTATACTGAACAAATCAATTGTATACTTTTTATACATTCATAATTTGAACTGTCCATGTTTGCAACGCTAAAATTCAAGAATTTTGATCAACCAGAAATAATTTCATTTGATATTTGCTTCAGTCGTTTGAGGAAAATCAGTTGTTATGGTGTTTGTATCGTTATAGAACTCTTTTTTGGAAAAATATTTGATTTAACACAATTAGCTTGAATCATGAGCTTATGTAAATTTTTTGTTACCTTATTTAGCGCTCTTGTATCCATTTATTAAAAAAAAAAAATATTGTATAAATAATAAACAAAAAAACGTTATATACATTATTAATGCTCCATACCAAACTAAACTATACCCATAGAGTGTAATTAGATAAACTATACTTATAGAGCGTTATTTCATTAAATTTGTTTACCATATATGAAATTTATGACCATTTTCTCCATCTTCATTTGATTTTGTGTATAATATATATATATAAACCATAGTAATGGAGCCAGTTGGTCTCGAAGGACAAACGGGCGCATTTTCAAGTTCTAATGACCCCAAAGTAGGTAAAATCATATTTTATGAATTTTTGGTGATTCGGGATTCCGGCTTGTTTTTTGCCGAAAGTTTTCATGGACGTCCGTTAAGACCTTAGTAATGGCGTCAGTTGGTCCCGAGGGGCAAACGGGCACACTTTAAAGTTCAAACAAGCCCTAAAGCAGGTAAAACCAGATTTTACCGATTTTCGTGTGCTATAGTCCATGGATTTTTGGTGATTCGGGATTCCGGCTTGTTTTTGGACATTTTTTTATGGACATCCGTTAAGATCTTAGTAATGGAGTCAGTTTGTCCCGAGGGGTAAACAGGAGCATTTTCAAGTTCAAACGAGCCCCAAAGCAAGTAAAACCGAATTTTACCGATTTTCGTGAGCTATAGTCCATGGATTTGTGGTGATTTGGAATTCCGGCTAGTTTTTGGCTGAAATTTTTCTTGGACATCCGTTAAGATCTTAGTAATGGCGTCATTTGGTCCCGTGGGACAAACAAATGTATTTTCAAGTTCAAACGATCCCCAAAGCAAGTAAAACAAGATTTTACCAATTTTCGTGTGCTATAGTCCATGGATTTTTGGTGATTCGGGATTCGGGGTTGTTTTTTGCCAAAAATTTTCATGTACGTCCGTTACGACCTTAGTAATTGCACCAATTGGTCTCGAGGGGCAAACATGCGTATTTTCAAGTTCGAACGAGCCCCAAAGTAGGTAAAACCAGATTTACCGATTTTCATGTTCTATAGTCCATTGATTTTTGGTGATTCAAGATTCTGGCTTGTTTTTTGCCAAAATTTTTCATGGACGTCCGTTAATACTTTAGTAATGGAGCCAGTTTGTACCAAGGGGTAAATAGGTCATTTTCAAGTTCAAACGAGCCCCAAAGCAAGTAAAATAAGATTTTACCAATTTTTGTGTGTTTTAGTCCATGAATTTTTGGTGATTCGGGATTCGGAGTTATTTTTTGCCGAAATATTTCATGGACATCCGTTACGACCTTAGTAATTGCACCAATTGGTCTTGTGGGACAAAAAGGTGCATTTTCAAGTTTGGTGATTCAGGATTCCTGCTTGCTTTTTACCAAAAAATTTCATGGACGTCCGTTAAGACCTTAGTAATTGAGCCAGTTGGTCCCAAGGGGCAAATGGGCGCATTTTCAAGTTCAAACGAGCCCCAAAGCAGCTAAAACCAGTTTTTACAGATTTTCGTGTGCTATAGTCAATGGATTTTTGGTGATTTATGATTCCGGCTTATTTTTTGCCAAATTTTTTTATGGACGTCTGTTAAAACCTTAGTAATGGCACCAGTTGGTCCTGAGGGGCAAACATGCGCATTTTCAAGTTCAAACGAGCCTCAAAGAAGGTAAAACCAGATTATACTCATTTTCGTGTGCTATAGGACTTTTGGTGATTTGGGATTCTGGCTTGTTTTTGGCTGAAATTTTTCATGGACGTCTATTAAGACCTTAGTAATGTAACCAGTTTGTCCCGAAGGGCAAACGGATGCATTTTCAAGTTAAAATGAGCCTCAAAGCAGTAAAACCAGATTTTACCGATTTCCGTGTGCTATAGTCCATGGATTTTTGGTGATTCGGGATTACAACTTATTTTTGGCCGAAATTTTTCATTGACGTCCGTTAAGACCTTAGTAATGGAGACAGTTTGTCTCGATGGACAAACAGACGCATTTTCAAGTTTAAACAATCCCCAAAGCAGGTAAAACCAGATTTTACCGAATTCGTGTGCTATAGTCCATGGATATTTGGTGATTCAGGATTCCGACTTATTTTTGGTCTAAATTTGTATGGACGTCCGTTAAGACCTTAGTAATGGCAGCTGTTGGTCCTGAGAGGCAAACGAGCGCATTTTCAAGTTCAAATGATCCCCAAAGCAGGTAAAACCAAGTTTTATTGACTTTTGTGTGTTATATGCCATGGATTTTTGTGATTCGGGGTTCCGACTTTATTTTGGCAGAAATTTTTTGATGGACGTCTATTAAAACCTTAGTAATGGCGCATGTAGGTCCCAAGGTGAAAACAAGCGCATTTTTAAGCTTAAATGAGCCCCAAAGTAGGTAAAACAAGATTCTACCAATTTATGTGTGCTATAGTCCATGAATTTTTGGTGATTCAGGATTTCGGCTTATTTTTTATCGAATTTTTTTATGGACGTCCGTTAAGAACTCAGTAATGGATCCAGTTCTTCTCGAGGGGTAAACAAGTGCATTTTCAAGTTCAAACGATCCCCAAAGCTAGTAAAATCTGATTTTTCCAATTTTCATGTGCTATAGTCCATGGATTTTTGGTGATTCGGGATTCCGGCTTGTTTTTTGCCAAAGTTTTTCATGGACGTCCGTTAAGACCTTAGTAATGTCGCCAGTTGCTCCCGAGGGAAAAACGAGCGCATTTTCAAGTTCAAACGAGCCTCAAAGCAGGTTTTACCAGATTTTACCATTTTTCGTGTGCTATAATCCATGGATTTTTGGTGATTTAGGATTCCGGTTTGTTTTTGGCTAAAATTTCTCATGGATGTCTGTTAAGAACTTAGTAATGGAGTCAGTTGGTCCCGAGGGGAAAACAGGCGCGTTTTCAAGTTCAAACGAGCCCCAAAATAGGTAAAACTAGATTTTACCAATTTTTGTGTGTTATAGTTAGCGCTTGGCATATTACGGTTCAAACAAAAAAAAACCGACCAAACCAAAAAAAAATTAATTTTGGTTTTATTTTTTTGGTTTGTTCGGTCAGTTTAGGGTATTTATTCTAGATTTTCTGTTATCGGTTCAGTTTTCAGTTTCTAACTATTTTAATTCGGCTAAATCGAAAAACCAAAATTATTTTACGCTACACTTACATTAGGTAATGCCTAATAGTTTGTCTACATAAGACTAATTTAAATATTAAAATATGGCCCAATTTAAAATCACATCCACCCAATTCCCAATTCCCAATTCCCAATTCCCAAATACCAAATTATAAGTCTGAAAAAGTGTGGCGACTCTCAATCTAAAAATTGAAAGTCTCTCGTCGACACGACAACTTACATCATCGACTCGTCCCATCATCCCTTCGGTCGTCGGCCCGCTGGCCAGCTCCGATGTCATAATGAACAGATGGGTTGCAAACGATAAGTAGTGACAACAACCTCCACTTTCGACATTCCACAAACGACAGTCATTTTCCTCTCTCTCTCTCTCTCACTCAGAAATTAGGGATTAGAAGTAGAACTGACTACTAAGAGACATTTGATTCATCGTTTTCGTCTTACGATAGATAGTTGTCCTCGCTCTCAGTCTCAACAACAGACTCAAACCATGGACGATTCCAATACCAACATAACAACGATTCAATACTTGAGTTACTGTCTTCTGAATTTGTGATTGAAAATATATTTTATATGTTGGTTATGCATAACTTATGTAGTTTAGTGGGAAGTGATATTCTCCATTATGGGCCATGGTAAGCCTTCATTATTATGAGTCTGCTTATCGTTCGCAAGTCATCTTTGCTATTCTAGGCAGTGACATTCTCAATTTCTCCTTGCACTAACGAGTAACTATAGAGAACAAGAGTACTAGAATTGTTTCCTTTGTGAAGTTGTGATTGAAAAAGAAGTTGTGATTGAAAATGTGTGTATCATTGCCTATTACATTTGGTTAAAACAAAAACCAAATCAAAATAATCGAACCAAAATTATGAAACCTGAACTGAACCAAATTTATTTCAGTTTGGTTTGGTTTAACATTTTCACCAAACTAAAAACCGAACAGAAATTTTCAAATTGAATCGAACCGACCGAACGCCCATCCCTAGCTATAGTCCATGGATTTTTAGTGATTCGGGATTACGGATTATTTTTGGCTGAATTTTTTCATAGACGTCTGTTAAGACCATAGTAATGGAGTCATTTGGTCCCGAGGGTAAAACAGGTGCATTTTCAAGTTCAAACAAGCCCCAAAGCAGTAAAAAAAAGATTTTATCAATTTTCATTTGCTACGGTCCATGGAATTTTGGTGTTTCGAGATTTTAACTTTTTTTTGGCCAAAATTATTTATGAACGGCCGTTAAGACCTTAGTAATGGCGCAAGTTGGTCCCGAGGGTCAAACATGCACATTTTAAAGTTTAAACGAGCCCCAAAGTAGGTAAAACCAAAATTTTCCAATTTTTGTGTGTTATAGTCCATCGATTTTTGGTGATTTGGGATACCGGCTTGTTTTTGGTCAAATATTTTCATGGACGTTCGTTAGGACCTTAGTAATGGAGCCAGATGGTTCTGAGGTGCAATCGGGCACATTTTCAAGTTCAAACGAGCCCCAAAGCAGGTAAAACAAGATTTCACGGATTTTCAAGTGCTATACTCCATGGATATTTGGTGATTCAGGATTTCGGCTTGTTTTTTGCCAAAAAAAATTCATGGACGTCTATTAAGACCTCATTATTGGTGCCAGTGTGTCCCGAGGGGCAAACAGACACATTTTCTTGTTCAAACAAGCCCCAAAGCAGGTAAAACCAGATATTATCGATTTTCGTGTGCTATGTCCATGGACTTTTGGTGATTCTGTATTTCGGTGCTTGTTTTTGGCCAAAATATTTTATGGACATCCGTTAATACCTTAGTAATAGAGACAGTTGGTCCCGAGGGGCAAACAAACGCATTTTCAAGTTCAAACGAGCCCCAAAGCAGGTAAAACCAGATTTTACCAATTTTTTTGTGCTATAGTCCATGAATTTTTGGTGATTCGGGATTCCGACTAATTTTTTTGGCCGAAATTTTTCATGGACGTCCGTTAAGACCATATAATGGCGCTAGTTAGTCCCGATGGGAAAACAAGCACATATTCAAGTTCAAATGAGCCCTTAAGCAGGTAAAACTAGATTTTTACCAATTTTTGTGTGCTATAGTCCATGAATTTTTGGTGATTCGGGATTTCGGCTTGTTTGCCGAAATTTTTCATGGATGTCCGTTAAGACTTTAGTAATGGTGTCAATTGGTCCCGAGGGGAAAAATAGGCACATTTTCAAGTTCAAACGAGACACCAAGCAGGTAAAATAAAATTTTATCGATTTTCGTATGCTATAGTCCATGGATTTTTTGTGATTCGTGATTCTGGCTTATTTTTTACCTAAAGATATCATGGACGTTCGTTAAGACTTTAGTAATGGCGTCAGTTGGTCCCGAGGGGAAAACAAATGCATTTTCAAGTTCAAAAGAGCCCCAAAGAAGGTAAACCCAGATTTTACTGATTTTTGTGTGCTATAGTACATGGATTTTTGGGGATTCGAGATTCCGACTTGTTTTTGGTTGAAATTTGTCATGGACGTCCGTTAAGACGTTAGTAATGGAGACAGTTGGTCCCGAGGACCAAACAGATGCATTTTCAAGTTCAAACGAGCCCAAAGTAGATAAACACAGATTTTTGCCGATTTTTGTGTGCTATAATCCATTGATTTTTGGTGATTAAGACGTTCGAAATTTTTCATGGACGTCCGTTAAGACCTTAGTAATGGAGCCAATTCATCCTTGGGTAAAAGGGCGGATTTACAAGTTCAAACGAACCCCAAAGAAGGTAAACCCAGATTTTGATGATTTTCATTTTCAATAGTCCATGGATTTTTTGTGATCCGGGTTTCGGCTTAATTTTTTGTCGAAATTTTTTATGGACGTCTGTTAAGACCTTAGTAATTGATCCAATTGGTCTCGAGGGGTAAACGAGCGCATTTTCAAGTTCGAACGAGCTCCAAAGCAGGTAAAACCAGATTTTATCGATTTTCATGTGCTATAGTCCATGGATTTTTTGTGATTCAGGATACTGGATTGTTATTTACTGAAAATTTTCATTGATGTCCGTTAAGACTTAGTAATGGAGCTAGTTGGTCCCGAGTGGCAAACAGAAGCATTTTCAAGTTCAAACGAGCCCCAAAGGAGGTAAACCCAAATTTTGCCTATTTTCGTGTGCTATAGTCCATGGATTTTTTGTGATCCAGAATCCGACTTGCTTTTGACTGAAATTTTTCATGGACGTTTGTTAAGACCTTAGTAATGAAGTCAATTGGTTCCAAGGGGCAAACAAGCGCACTTTCAATTTCAAACGAGCCTCAAATCAGGTACACCCAAATTTTGTCGATTTTTGTGTACTATAGTCTATGGATTTTTTGTGATCCAGAATTCTGGCTTGTTTTAGGCCGAATTTTTTCATGAACGTCCGTTAAGACCTTAGTAATGGAGTCAATTGGTCCCGATGGGTAAAAGGGCACATTATAAATTTAAAATGAGCCCCAAAGCAGGTAAACCCATATTTTGCCGATTTTGGTGTGTTATAGTCCATGGATTTTTTGTGATCCGAGATTTAGGCTCATTTTTTGCCAAAATTTTTCATGGACGTCCGTTAAGACCTTAGTAATGGAGTATGTTGGTACATAGTGGCAAACGAGTGCATTTTCAAGTTCAAACGAGCCCTAAAGCAGGTAAACCCATATTTTGCCAATTTTTGTGTGTTATAGTCTATGGATTTTTTGTGATATGAGATATCGGCTTGTTTTTTGCCAAAATTTTTCATGAATGTCCGTTAAGACCTTAGTAATGGAATCAGTTAGTCCCGAGGGGCAAACAGACGCATTTTCCAGTTCAAACGATCCCCAAAGGAGGTAAACTCAGATTTTGCCAATTTTCCTGTGCTATCCATGGATTTTTTATGATCCGGTATTCCGGCTTTTTTTGACCGAAAATTGTCATGGACATCTTTTAAAACCTTAGTAATGGAGCTAGATGGTCCCGACGGGCAAACAGGAACATTTTCAAGTTCAAAAGAGCCCTAAAGCAGGTAAACCCAGATCTTACCGATTTTTGTGTGTTATAGTCCATTGGTTTTTTGTGATACGGGATTTCGGTTTGTTCTTGGCCGAAATTATTCATGGACGTTCGTTAAGACCTTAGTAATGGAGACAGTTGGTCCCGAGGGGCTAACGGGCGCATCTTTAAGTTTAAACTAGCCCCAAAGCAGATAAATCCAGATTTTACCGATTTTTGTGTGCTAGTCTATGGATTTTTGTGATTCGGGATTCCGGCTTATTTTTTGGCCGAAATTTTTTATGGACGTTCGTTAAGACCTTAGTAATGGAGTCAGTTGGTTCCGAGGGGTAAACGGGTTCATTTTCAAGTTCAAACGAGCCTTAAAGCTGGTAAACCTAGATTTTGCCAATTTTCGTATGTATAGTCCACGAATTTTTTGTGATCTGGGATTTCGACTTGTTATTTACCGCATTTTTTCATAGACGTTTGTTAACACCTTATTAATGGAGCCAGTTGGTCTCGAGGGGCAAACATGCACAATTTCAAGTTCAAACGAGCCGTAAAGCTGGTAAACCCAGATTTTGCCTATTTTCGTATGCTAAAGTCCATGAATTTTTTGTGATCCGAAATTCGACTTGGTTTTCACTGAAATTTTTCATGGACGTCCGTTATGACTTTAGAAATGGAGTCAGTTGGTCCTGAGAAGCAAACGAGCGCACATTCAAGTTCAAACGAGCACCAAATTAGGTAAACCCAAATTTTGCTGATTTTCGTGTGCTATGGTCCATGGATTTTTTGTGATCCAGAATTTTGGCTTGTTTATGGCCGAAATTTTTCATTAACGTTCGTTAAGACCTTAGTAATGGAGCCAGTTGGTGTCGATGGGCAAACAAGCGCACTTTCAAGTTCAAATGAGCCTAAAGCGGGCAAACCCAAATTTTGTTGATCATTGATTTTTTGTGATCCGAGATTACGGCTTGTTTTTGGCTGAAATTTTTCATGGACGTTTGTTAAGACCTTACTAATGGAGCCAATTGGTCCCGAGGGGTAAAATTGAGCATTTTTTCAAGTTCAAACGAGCCCAAAGAAGGTAAACCCAGATTTTGTTGCTTTCTATGTGCTATAATCCATGAGTTTTTTTGTGATTCGGGATTCTGACTTGTTTTTGGCTTAAATTTTTCATAAACATCTGTTAAGACCTTAGTAACGGAGCTTGTTGGTCCCGAGGGGCAAACATATGCATTTTCAAGTTCAAATGAGCCCTAAAGTAGGTAAACCCTGATATTTTCAATTTTGGTGTATTATAGTCCATTGATTTTTTGTGATGCGGAATTTTGACTCGATTTTGACCGAATTTTTTCATGAACGTCCGTTAAGACCTTTGTAATGGAGCCAGTTGGTCCCGAGGGGAAAACAGGCGCGTTTTCAAGTTCAAACGATCCCCAAAGCAGGTAAATCCAGATTTTGCCAATTTTTGTGTGCTATAGTCTGTGGATTTTTGGTCACTCGAGATTTCAGCTTGTTTTTGGCTGAATTTTTTCATGGACGTTCGTTAAGAGCCAGTTTACCCCGAGGGGAAAATGGGTGCATTTTCAAATTCAAACGAGCCCCAAAGCAAGTAAACCTAGATTTTGTCAATTTTCGTGTGCTATAGTCCATAGATTTTTTGTGATTTGGGATTTCGGCTTGTTATTTATCGAAATTTTTTATTGACGTCCGTTAAGACCATAGTATTGGAGCCAGTTGGTCCCGATGGGAAAACGGACGCATTTTCAAGTTCAAAGAAGTCACAAAGCAGGTAAACCCAAATTTTGCCTATTTTCATGGCCTATATGGATTTTTCGTGATCCAGAATTCGACTTGCTTTTGACCGAAAGTTTTCATGGACGTCTATTTAGACCATAGTAATGGAGTCAGTTGGTTCTGAGGGGTAAACAAGCACACTTTCAAGTTCAAATGAACCCCAAATAACGTAAACCCAAATTTTGCCAATTTTTGTGTGCTATAGTCCATGATTTTTTTGTGATCTAGAAGTCAGGCTTATTTTTGGTCAAAATTTTAATGAACGTTCGTTAAGACCTTAGTAATGGAGTCTATTAGTCCAAATGGGCAAACAGGCGCATTATAAAGTTTAGACGAACCCCAAAGCAGGTAAACCTAGATTTTGCCGATTTTTGTGTGCTATAGTCCATTGATTTTTTGTCATCCGGAATTTCAGAATGTTTTTGGCCAAAAAAATTCATGGACATTCGTTAAGACTTTAGTAATAGAGTCAGTTGGTCCCGAGGGGAAAACAGGCGCATTTTCAAATTCAAACGAGCCCCATAGCAGGTAAATCTAGAATTTGTCAAATTTCGTGTGCTATAGTCCATAGATTTTTTGAGATCCGAGATTCCGACTTGTTTTTGGTTGAAATTTAACATGGACGTCTGTTAAGACCTTAGTAATGGAGTCAGTTAATCCCGAAAGGCAAATGGGCACATTTTCAAGTTCAAATGAGCCCCAAAGCAGGTAAACTACGATTTTGTCGATTTTACTATGTTATAGTCCATAGATTTTTTGTAATTCGAGATTCCGGCTTGTTTTTTGCCGAATTTTTTCATGGACGTCTGTTAAGACCATAATAATGGATCAAGTTGGTTCCGAGGTGCAAACAGGTGCATTTGCAAATTAAAACGATCCCGAAGCAGGTAAACCCATATTTTGCCAATTTTTGTGTGCTATAGTACGTGGATTTTTTGTGATCTAGGATTCCTGCTAGTTTTTGGCTGAAACTTTTCATGGATGTCCAATAAGACCTTAGTAATGGAGCCAGTTGGCCTAAATGGGCAAACAAGCGCATTTTCAAGTTCAAACAAACCTTAAAGTAGGTAAACCCATATTTTGCCAATTTTTCGAGTGCTATAGTCCATAGATTTTTTGTGATCCGGGATTCCAGCTTGTTTTTTGCCGAAATTTTTCATGGACGTCTGTTAAGAACTTAGTAATTGAGTCAGTTGGTCACTAGAGGCAAATGGGCACATTTTCAAATTCAAATGAGCCCTAAAGCAGGTAAACCCGGATTTTTCCAATTTTTGTGTGCTATAGTCCATGGCTTTTTTGTGATCCGAGATTCCGGCTTGTTTTTGGCCGAAAATTATCAAGGACGTCTGTTAAGACCTTAGAAATGGATTGAGGTGGTCTCGAGGGGAAAACAAACGCATTTACAAACGAGTCCCAAAGCAAGTAAACCCAAATTTTGCCGATATTCGTGTGCTATTATAGTCTATGCATTTTTTGTGATCCGCGATTCCGGCTTGTTTTTGGCCAAAATTTTTCATGGAGGTCCGTTATGACCTTATAATGAAGCCAGTTCATCTCGAGATGCAAACGGGTGCATTTTCAAGTCCAAACAAGCCCCAAAGTAGATAAACCCAGATTTGGCTGATTTTCGTGTACTATAGTCCATGGATATTTTGTGATTTGGGATTCCGGCTTGTTTTTGGCCGATATTTTTCATGGACGTCCGTTAAGACGTTAGTAATAGAGCCAGCCGGTCCTGAGGGGACCCCACACGCATTTTCAAGTTCTAACGACCCCCAAAGCAGGTAAACACAGATTTTGCCGATTTTCATGTGCTATAGTCCATGAATTTTTTGTGATCCGGGATTCAAACTTGTTTTTTTGCCAAAAGTTTTCATGGACGTACGTTAAGACCTTAGTAATCGAGCCAGTTGGTCCCGAGGGGCAATCAGACACATTTTCAAGTACAAACGAGCCTCAAAGCAGGTAAACCTTTATTTTCCGATTTTATTGTGCTAGAGTCCATTGATTTTTTGTGATTCGTGATTTTGGCTTGTTTTTTGCCATAATTTTTCATGGACGTCCGTTAAGACCTTAGTAATGGAGTTGGTTGGTCCCGAGGGGAAAACAGGCTCATCTTCAAGTTAAAATGAGCACCAAAGCAGATAAACCCAGATTTTGCCGATTTTCGTGTGCTATACTCGATGGATTTTTTGTGATCTGGAATTTCGACTTCTTTTATGCTGAAATTTTTTATGGACGTCATTTAAGACCTTAGTAATGGAGCTAGTTGGTCTTGAGGAGAAAACAAATGCATTTTCAAGTTCAAACGAGCTCCAAAGCATGTAAACCTAGATTTTATCGATTTTTGTATCACATAGTCCATGAACTTTTCATGATCCATGAATCCGACTTCTTTTTGTCAGAAATTTTTCATGGACGTTCGTTAAGACCTTAGTAATGGAGCTTGTTGGTCTCGGGGTCAAACGGGGGCATTTTAAAGTTCAAACGAGCACCAAAGCAGGTAAACCAAGATTTCGCTAATTTTCATGTGCTATAGTCTATGGTTTTTTTTATGATCCGAGATTCTGGCTTGTTTTTGCCAAAAAAAAATCCATGGACGTCCGTTAAGACCTTAGTAATGGAGCCAATTGGTTCCGAGGGGCAAAAGGGCGGATTTTCAAGTTCAAACGAGCGCCAAAGTAGGTAAACCCAGATTTTGCCAATTTTCGTGTGCCATAGTCCATGGATTTTTTGTGATCCGAGATTCCGGCTTGTTTTTGGCCGAAATTTTTCACGGAAGTCCGTTAACACCTTAGTCATGCAGCCAGTTGGTCCCGAGGGGCAAACGGGGGAATTTTCAAGTTCAAACGAGCCCTAAAGCATGTAACCCAAATTTTGTCAATTATCGTGTGCTATAGTCCATGGGTTTTTTGTGATTCGGGATTCCGACTTATTTTTGGCCGAAATTTTTCATGGACGTCCGTTTAGACCTTAATAATGCAGCCAGTTGGTCCGAGGGGAAAACATGCATATTTTCAAGTTAAAACGAGCCTCGAAGTAAGTAAACCCAGATTTTGCTGATTTTAGTGTGCTTTAGTCAATGGATTTTTTGTGATCCAAGATTCTGGCTTGCTTTTGACCGAAATTTTTCATGGACGTTCGTTAAAACCTTAGTAATGGAGCAAGTTGGTCCCGAGGGGAAAACATGCGTATCTTCAAGTTAAAACGAGCCCCAAAGTAGATAAACCCAGATTTTGCCGATTTTTGTGTGCTATAGTCTATGGATTTTTTTTTATTCGGGATTCTGGCTTATTTTTTGCCGAAGATGTGATGGACATCCGTTAAGACCATAGTAATGAAGCCAGTTATTCCTGAGGGGCAAACAGGCGCATTTTCAAGGTCAAACGAGCACGAAAGCAGGTAAACCCAGATTTTGCCGATTTTCGTGTGTTGTTCATGGATTTTTTATGATTCGGATTTCTGGCTTGTTTTTGGTTGAAATTTCTCATGGACGTCCGTTAAGACCTTAGTAATGGAGCAAGTTGGTTTTGAAGGGCAAACGGGCGCATTTTCAAGTTCAAACGAGCCCGAAAGAAGGTAAACACAAATTTTGCCGATTTTAATGTGCGATAGTCCATGGAATTTTTGTGATCCAGGATTTTGGTATTTTTTTGGCAGAAAATTTTCATGGATGTCTGTTAAGACCTTAGTAATGAAGTCAGTTGGTCCAAAGGGGAAAACGAACGCATTTTCAAGTTCAAACGAGGCCCAATGTAGGTAAATTCAGATTTTACCAATTTTCATTTCTTATAATCCATGGAATTTTTGTGATCTGGAACGGAATTCCGACTTGTTTTTGGACGGAATTTTCCATGGACGTCCGTTAAGACCTTAGTAATGGAGCCACTTGGTCCCGAGGGGCAAACGAGCGCATTTCCAAGTTCAAACAAGCCCTAAAGCAAGTAAACCCAAATTTTGCCAATTTTCATTTGCTATAGACCATGAAATTTTTGTGATCCTAGATTTCAGCTTGTTTTTGCCAGAATTTTTGATGGACGTCCTTTAAGACCTTTGTAATTGATCCAATTGGTCCCAAGGAGAAAACGGGCGCATTTTCATGTTCAAACGAGCCCCAAATCATGTAAACCCAGATTTTGCCAATTTTTGTGTGCTATAGTCCATGGATTTTTTGTGATCCAGGATTCCGACTTGCTTTTGGCTGAAATTTTTCATGGACGTCCGTTAAGACCTTAGTAATAGAGCCAGTTCGTCTCGAGGGGCAAACGAACTCATTTTCAAGTTCAAATGAGCCCCAAAGCAAGTAAACCTAGATTTTGCTGATTTTTGTGTGCTAATAGTCCATGTAATTTTTGTGATCTGGGATTTCAGCATGTTTTTGCCGAAATTTTTGATTGACGTCCGTTTAGACCTTAGTAATGGAGCAAGTTGGTCTCGAGGGGCAAACAAACGCATTTTCAAGTTCAAACGAACCCCAAAGTAGTTAATCCCAGATTTTGCTGATTTTCGTGTCTTATAGTCCATGGATTTTATGTGATCTGGGATTCCGTCTTGATTTTGGTCGAAATTTCTCATGGACGTTCGTTAAGACCTTAGTAATGGAGCAAGTTGGTTTTGAAGGGCAAACGGGCACATTTTCAAGTTCAAATG
The DNA here is from genome assembly GCA_029582445.1 of Solanum paucissectum. Lineage (NCBI taxonomy): Eukaryota > Viridiplantae > Streptophyta > Magnoliopsida > Solanales > Solanaceae > Solanum > Solanum paucissectum. The sequence goes on along the minus strand of JAJONZ010019159.1, from coordinate 13,906 downwards.
AGCCCCAAAGAAGATAAACCCAGATTTTACCAATTTTCGTGTGCTATAGTCCATGGATTCTTTTGTGATCCGGGTTTTCGACTTGTTTTTGGCCTAAATTTTTCATGGATATCCGTTAAAATCTTAATAATGGAGCCAGTTGGTCCTGAGGGGCAAACATGCGTATTTTCAAGTTCAAACGAGCCCCAAAGCAGGTAACCCAAATTCTACTGATTTTCGTGTGCTATAGTCCATTGATTTTTTGTGATCCGAGATTCTAGCTTGTTTTTTGCCAAAAATTTTAATGGACGTTTGTTAAGACCTTAGTAATGGATTCAGTTGGTCCCGAGGGCAAACAGATGCATTTTCAAGTTCAAACGAACCCCAAAGCAGGTAATCCCAGATTTTGCCAATTTTCGTGTGTTATAGTCCATGAATTTTTTGTGATCCAGAATTTTGGTTTGTTTTTTACCAAAATTTTTCATGGGCGTCTGTTAAGACCTTAGTAATGGAGCATTTAGTCCCGAAGGGAAAACGGGTGCATTTTCAAGCTCAAACGAGCCCCAAAGCAGGTAAACCAAGATTTCACCAATTTTCGTGTGCTAGTCCATGAATTTTTTGTGATTCGGGTTTTCAACTTGTTTTTTGCCGAAATTTTTCATGGACATCACTTAAGACCTTAATAATGGAGTCAGTTGGTCTTGAGAGGCAAACGGGAGCATTTTCAAGTTCAAACAAGCCCCAAAGAAGGTAAACCCAGATTTTGCTGATTTTCGTGTGCTATAGTCCATTGATTTTTGTGATTCGAGGTTCCTGCTTGCTTTTGGCCGAAATTTTTCATGGACGTCTGTTAAGACTTTAGTAATGGAGTCAGTTGGTCGTGAGGGGTAAACAGGCGCATTTTCAAGTTCAAACGAGCCCCAAAGCAGGTCAATCCAGATTTTGCTAATTTTTGTGTATAATAAATAGTCCATGGATTTTTTGTGATCCTGGATGTTGGCTTGTTTTTGGCCGAAATTTATCATGGATGTCCATTAAGACCTTAGTAATGGAGCCAGTTGGTCTCGATGGGCAAACAGGCGCATTTTTAAGCTCAAACGAGCCCCAAAGCAGGTAAACCCAAATTTTGTCAATTTTTGTGTGCTACAGTCCATGGATTTTTTGTGATTCGGGATTACGGCTTGTTTTTGTTCGAAATTTTTCATGGACGTCCGTTAAGACCTTACTAATGGAGCCAGTTGGTCCCAAGGGGCAAACGAGTGCATTTTCAAGTTCAAACGATCCCCAAAGCAGGTAAACCCAGATTTTGTCAATTTTCATGTTCTATAGTCCATGGATTTTTTGTGATCCGGTATTCTGGCTTGTTTTTTGCCGAAATTTTTCATGGACGTTCATTAAGACCTAGTAATGGAGCCAGATTCTCCCTAGGGGTAAACAAATGCATTTTCAAGTTCAAACTAGCCCCAAAGCAGGTAAACCTAGATTTTTCCGATTTTCGTGTGCTATCCATGGATTTTTTGTGATCTGAGATTTCGGCTTGTTTTTTGCCGAAATTTTTCATGGACGTCCGTTAAGACCTTAGTAATGGAGTCAGTTTGTCATGAGGGGTAAACAGGCATATTTTCAAGTTCAAACGAGCCCAAAGCAGGTAAACCCAGATTTTTTTGATTTTCGTGTGCTATAGTCCATGGATTTTTTGTTATCCGGGATTCCTGCTTGTTTTTAGCTGAAATTTTTCATTGACGTCCGTTAAGACCTTAGTAATGGAGCCAGTTGATCCCGAGGGGCAAACAAACGCATTTTCAAGTTCAAACGAGCCCCAAAACGAGTAAACCCTGATTTTGCCAATTTCGTGTGCTATATAGTCCATGGATTTTTTGTGATCCGAGATTCCGGCTTGTTTTTAGCCCAAATTTTTCATGGACGTCCGTTAAGACCTTAGTAATGGACCAGTTGGTTCTGAGGGGCAAACTGGCGTATTTTCAAGTCCAAATGAGCCCCCAAAACAGGCAAACCCAGATTTTACCGATTTTCGTGTGCTATAGTCCATAGATTTTTTGTGATCCGAGATTTCGGCTTGTTTTTTGCCAAAAATTTTCATGGACACCCGTTAAGACCTTAGTAATGGAGTCAGTTGGTCATGAGGGGTAAAATGGTGCATTTTTCAAGTTCAAACGAGCTCCAAAGCAGATAAACCCAGATTTTATCAATTTTCGTGTGCTATAGTCCATGAAATTTTTGTGATCCGGGATTTTGGCTTGTTTTTTGCCGAAAATTTTCATGGACGTCCGTTAAGACCTTAGTAATGGAGCAGTTGGTCCCCAAGGGAAAACGGACGCATTTTCAAGTTCAAACGAGCCCCAAAGCAGGTAAATCCAGATTTTGCCAATTTTTCGTGTGCTATGGTCCATGGATTTTTTGTGATCTGGGATTCAGGCTTTTTTTTTACCGAAATTTTTCATGGACGTCCGTTAAGACCTCAGTAATGGAGTCGATTGGTCCTGATTGGCCAACATGTGCATTTTCAAGTTCAAACGAGCCCCAAAGCAGGTAAACTCATATTTTACCGTCTTTCGTGTGCTATAGTTCATAAATTTTTTGTGATCCGGGATTCCGATTAGTCACAGAATATTTTGGGTATTTTTTTACACCTTTCTGAGAGAATAAGTAATTATGTAAATATGAAGCCTATCCAACTTAAGATTATAGATAAAACGAAAAATATAACCAAAAAAGAGCTAGAATTAATCTATTTAGAGTTTAATGTAGTAAAAATTATATAATTTTATGTGAGTTGTAACATATAGTTTCATTTTTCCTCCTAGGCATTATTTTCATTTGGGCCTGATTTTTTTTATGGGTAAATAACTTAAATTTATTAGTATAGTACTTTTTCCACTTCAATTTGCACAACTACAGATTATATTTTTTACTTCGGATACATGTATTTATAACACACAAATACTTATATCCGAGATACATAGTAATAAGATACATATTATTAAATCTAACCAATTAACAAATGTAACTAAAAGCCATATATTAAGAAGGAAATCACGCTTGCATCAACTTTGTAATATTCTAGCACATCACAATCTGGTAAAAAAAAAAAAAAAAATCAAAATCCTTCCATTTTTTTTCGCGAGATTAAACAAACTTTACACCTTTTTTCTCCCTAGTTCTTTTCAATAATTTCAAGCTTTTTTTGTTCAAACTATGACAAATATCACTATTTTGTGAGACATTCCAAAACGTAAATTTTTGATAATATTTATGATGGATATAAAATTGAGACGGAGGGAGTAATATGTAAGCAACTACATCAAAATAGTGCGCAATTGTCCTAAATGTCGATTTGGGAGTATTTTTTTGGTTATTCCCTAGGGTATTTCAACACCTATCAAGATTAGAACTATTTTTACAAAATTAGCATGACACCTAGAAATTTGTTAAATCATGTTAGAGATATTTGACATTATTATATGCATTATTTTAGTGACATTCTTAATTTCTAAATTGGTCACATAAAGATAAAAATCATAAAAAAATGGACAAGAGAAGTTGCCAAAGCTTTCTAAGGAATTCAGGGAAGTTGATAACACTGGATCAAATCATAACATAATTATTAGTATTATTATTTGTTTGTGGGGGGGGGGGGGTAATGATGGTGATCGAGCTAGCTTACATCCTACTAGTGCATGTACTAGTAACTCTACCCGACATGGCTTAGACAGACAGGAAGAAACCACCTATCATATTTTGTTTGTTGTCTCTGTTGAGATTTGAACTCTAGTCTCCAAATTTCACCCACTTCATGAACCGCTAGGCAAGGGTATAGCAATTCAACAAAGTTCCGGAGAAAACATAACATGCTTTGTTATTGAATCAACCAAAGAGATAATTTTTTTCAATTGCTTCAGTGTTGCTTTTTCTTTTCCATCACCAACTGCTTCATTCTTCAATGACGCTTACATTCTCCCAAGAAATTTTGCCTATAAAAAGTACATATTTTCATGTTAATATAAAATCTATGCAAAGAAGCTATTAAAGTGTTTAAAATATTTACTACATTGTTCGAGCAGTGAAAACAGTCATTAATGCTTGCATTGGGGTAGATTGTCTACATCACACCCCTTGGGGTCTAGCCTTTCACCGGACCCCAACTAATGTGGGATGTTTTGTGCATCGGGATGCCCTTTTTACCTTTTTAAGAACTTCCTAAGACATGAAAAGATTTATCGAACTGATCACATAAGTATGGGATAGAAAGATTTCAACCCAGGGTGATTTTTAACATTCAAGTAAAAATTGCATTATCCAAGATTCATACCAAATATAGTCAAAGTTTATGCGTATATAAGATGATCAAAAAAATAAAAGATGCTTCTCAAATGAGAAAACTTACCATGAAATTTCCATAGTGGTTTCTCTCCATCTGTAACCACCTCAAACATTATGCGATCTCCCTCCTTTAAGCAATATGCCTCGCGGAATTTATCCCATCCACCTCTAATACACACACTAGTACCAAAAGGACGTAAAATTAAATTCCACGACCTTTGCCGTTCATCTGTAATAATCACATCGCATTTCTTCCTGATGAGACCATTTCTGAGTGCAAATTGTTTTGGAAGGCACTGAAAGGGTATATCACCATTTGCACTCATCAGTAGAACAGTTCTTAGATTCATATTTTCACCAAAATTAACTCCAAAAGAAAGACAAAAGAATAAAATGATACGCATGATCACATTAGACTGAACATTCTTGAAAGATTTGCATGAAAGGGGGTTTTAGGCTTACCAAATAACCATATGTAAGGCAATATGGTTTAATAGTGCATACAAAACGAGAATGGTCAGAAGGCTTGTGATTAGCAGCTTCTACATGGGGAAACGCCTTTCTTGATGACATGATGCTGGGAGTTGGTTTGTCTGTTACAAGATAATTGTATACAAAAACTCATGTCAAGACATGAAGTATGACAGAGATAACAATTAAAAGAACGAACAGTTTCCAAACATCTACCCCATCTTTTGGATATTTTTCAAAACCAGTAGGGCTCAATCTCCAAAGTAGACCTTTCTTGAAATCTCTTATGGCTTCCAAATATTACCAAGGAAACAAGAACAATGTTATGGAAATAAAGCTTAATGATTTATATTTTAATTTGACTAGTCTAGAAATGTGAAAAGAATTAGTATACTTGTATTAACTGTGTTATGCTATCAATGCACATATTAATACAACATACTTAAAGTCACCACCCTCTCTCAACAAGGGAAGAAACGAAGAAAATATGGGGCTACGCAAATTAGAGAAGAATAATATACTTAAGTAGAGTTTACTAGGAGTTGTAAAAGTGCTCTTACATATGATTATTCAACCCTAGTTCTTTAAGCAACATGTTTGTATAATTACCAAATAAAAAATACTGCCAAGGAAGGTTGAGGAAGAAGTGATAGTAGACCATCTATATTGACTCAAACACAAACATTGGAAAAAAAGGCATACTATTTTTCGAATAGCTGTTTTACTCTTTTCAAGAAAAAGAACTTGTATAGATATATTCTTTAATATCGTTTTAAAGCGTATTAATTTTCTGAACTTTATGAAGTACAACATATGAAAATTTATCCTCATAGAACCTGGGACAGGATCTTTAGAACAATCAATATATATACTTGAGTGAACAAATAGAGCAAACTGCCAGTTTACGATGAATCATAACCTATGAAAGATGAAGCACAATTCTTATAACAAGAAAGATCAACTTCTAAAAAAAAAAAAAACTATAAAAGAAAGGACCACGTTATATGACACTTCAAATACACTTTAAAAAATTAGGCTGAATATATTCCACACATAGGAACATTTCACAAAGATCGTTGCATAAAACATTTTCCAACTGTACGGTTGATTAAATTTTTGAAAATTTAGTTGTTCATAAATTATGTGTAATACATTTTTGAACAACCAAACACAAACAAATTTCATGGTGTATATTACAAAGTAAACAAATCGTTGAGGTCGCACAAATGAGAGGGTTTACCAAGAAATTTCCATTTTGGTTTTTTCTCCCTTAGTAACAACCTCAAACATTATATGATCTCCCACCTTAAAGTCATTTGCAACACATAATTCATGCAATCTACCTCCAATATAGACTTGAGAACTTTAAAGTAGTCAGCCTTAAATTGCCTTTATCTTCTATCTCTAATAATCAGACCATATTTTTTGTCGGTGAGATCATTTGCCAGTGAACATTGTACAGGAAGGTGCTGAATGGCTTTGTAACATTTGCACATATCATCAAACATTCATTTGCTTCATATTTTCACCGTAAATAACTCAAATAAACAAAGAGAGGGAAAAGAAAATGGTGCAATGTTTCATTTATTCTGAATTCTTGATGGGTTAAGGGAGCCTGAGTTTGAGACTTAACCAAGAAACCATTTGAAAAGTAATACGGTCTAACAGTGCATTAAAAATGAAATTGACCCAGCGGTTTGTGAGTAGCAGTTTTCACATATTATTTCAACAACAACATGCCCAATGTGATCCCACAAGCGGGCTTTGGGGAAGGTGGGGTATACGCAAACCTTACTCTTACCTTTTGTGGGGTAGAGAGGTTGTTTTCGATAAACCCTCGGCTCAAGAGTTATTATTTATCATTTATAAATTCAGTAAAGCTTTCAGCGAAGTGGTGTCATCTAGGCAAGGTGTGTCTGCCCATGGTGTACATAACAAAGTAAAAAGATCCTTGACAAAAGGTAGAAAGGTAGATATGTAAATCATTGGCTTAAATGAGAAACTTACCGTGAAATTTCCATATTGGTTTTTCTCCATTCACAACCACCTCAAACATCATATAATCTCCCTCCTTTAAGTCATTTGCAACGCAGAATTCACTCCATCCACCCAATATATGGACTATAGAATTGTGGGTATATAGCCTTAAATTCCATGATCTTTCTCTTTCATCTCTGATAATCAGACCACATTTCTTGTTGATGAGACCATTTGCCATGGCAAATTGTTTAGGAAGGCGCTGAAATGGTTTATATTTTGCACTCAAACATATGATATGCTTCATACTTATTCTATAAATAACTCCAACAAACAGAGGAGGAAAACAGAAAATGGTGCAAATGTGTCCTTTAGCCTGGACATTCTTGAAGGGTTAAAGGGAAATGAGTTGTGAGACTTACCAAGTAACCCTTTGAAATGCAATATGGTCTAAGAAAGCATTCAAAATGAGATTGACCAATTGGGTTGTGAGGAGAAACTTCTGCATGGGGAAAAGCCTTGCACTGTTAATTTTAGACAATTCCATAAGAACTTAAATATGACTAATAATCAAGATGAATAGCATCTAAATATCCACTCCAACATTTGGCTAAGTTTTCATCTAGACTGAAACTTATTGTAAAACTAAGGGAGAACTAACTTGCAATTCTTCAAGTACTAAGCTAACAGACTCTAAAGGTCTTACCTTTGAATTCAGAATTTTCGGAAGGCTCTTCAACAGTGCTGGGGTTTGTTAGGTCTGTTACATGGTAATACACAAACCCGAGTCACAAAATTAAGTATAACAAAAAGAATACAATTAAAATATGAATATTGTCTAAATATCCACCCCATCTTTTTGCATAACTTCTCGATATTAGTAGGACTTCACTCCCCAAAGTAGACCTTTCTTAAAATTTCTTTCTGCTTCATGATGTTATAAAATAAAGTTTAATGATTTAAAATTTGAATCTCATCAGATTTAGAAGTGCACAAACAAGAATACTTATACTTTTATGAACTGTGCTGTGCCAACATACTGAAAATCACCACGACCCCCTCAACTTGTACAAGCAATGAAGAAATTCAAGGGCCAAGCAAGTTAGAGAAAGGGTCACATACTTTGGAGTTTAGTAGGACTTGTAAAAGTGTTTTTATGGGTTAAAATGACTATTGGATCCATTGTTCTTTCAGCAACAAGTTTGTACAGTTACAAAAATGACTGTCTAGAAAGGATGAGGAAGAATTTATAGAAGACTATCTTAATCAACTCAAACACACACGTATTTGGGTTTACCTCTGGGAGCCTCGAATAATGATCTTTCTATATGGAATTCGGTGCTTTAGAGGGTTGACAAGAGGCATGCAGGTTGGCAGAAAAGAGTATTTGTCCAAAGGCGTGAAGAAGGTGATTATTAAGAGCACTTAATCAAGCATTCCCACTTATTTTATGTTCTTATTTCATGCTCCTATCAGAGTTATGGAAAAATTGAAAAGGCTTCAAAGAAACTTCCTTTGGTATCCAGCGGAGGGGAAAGGAATCACTTGGTCTGTAGGGAGACAGTGACAGCTCCTAAAAATTGGGATGGCCTTGGAGTTAAAGATTTGAAGGTCTTTAACAAAGCTTTGTTGGGGAAATGGTTGTGGGGATTCAGGGTGGAGGTTCAATCATTATGGAGAGGGGTGATAGTACATAAACATGGTGAGATGGAAGAGGGATGGAGAACTACTGATATTATGTTGCCTTTCGGGTGTGGTGTGTGGAGGAATATCACGAAGGGATGGGTAGAACTTTATGATAATATCTCTTTCAGGGAATGAGATAGGAGTAGAGTAAGTTTTTGGAGAAATATATGGTGGAGATACTTTGTTAAAAGATAAGTTTCTAAGCATTTATAGGGTTTTTGTTCAAAGGGAGGCGGTAGTCCAGCAAATAAGGGGGACACAAGGGAAGAATTGTTTTGGGATTTGAGGTTCAGAAAGAATTTCCAGGATTGGGAGGTAAATGAATTTCAAAGTTTACAAGCTTTACTCCATCAACATTGTGAGCCTCCCCAAAGGCCCGATACACTGAGATGGAAGTTGGGGAACAATTGTGTGTTTTCTGTCTAAGTTCTTTTACGAGAAGCTTTTGGTGAGGGCAGGAGGAAAGCAAAAAGAACTACATGGGTACAAGGAATATGACTACATGTACATAGTATCCTAACTATGGAGAAAAGCAAAAAGGAAAATCCCATAGATTTATTATCAATCCCTATAATTATCCTAATTATGTATACAAGGAATATGACTACATTAATCCTTTTAACAATAACAAAGTAAAAAGATCGTGAAAAAAAAGAAGTTGCTTTAAATGAGGAACCTTACCATGGAATTTCCAGATTGGTTGTTTTCCATTAGTAACAACCTCAAACATTATTTGATCTCCCGCCTTTATGTCATTTGCAGCACAGAATTGGCCCCATCTTCCTCCAATACAGACAAGAGAACAAGAGGTATATATCCTTAAATTCCAAGACCTTTGTCTTTCATCTCTAATAATCAAACCACAATTCGTGTTGGTGAGACCATTTGCCTTCGCAAATTTACTAGGAATGCGCTGAAATTGTTTATAACGATTTGCACATTTCATCAAAAAATTCATATGCATCATATTTTACCGTAAATAAATAACTCCAACTGATAAAGAGGAAAAGAAACAGAATAGTGCATATGTTCCCTTTGAGACTTACCAAGTAACCATTTGCAAGGAAATACTGTTTCACCGTGCATACAAACTGAGATTGACCAGAAGGGTCATGAGGAGCAGCTTCTGCACGGGGATATGGCTTTGCTTTAATGAAAAAAATGATCACAAATAAAACATGAAAAAGCATCTACATCCATCAAATCATTTGGCAAATTTTTCATCTAAATAAATTGAAACTTATGTTAAGATTATGGCTATTAACTTGCAAGTTCATCAAGCATGAACTAATGGACTTTAAGATGTTACCTTCCGATTCGAATTTCTTGCAAGTCTCTTCAAAAGTATGGGCTTCTGTTTCTTCTTGTTGCAAATTCTTTGCATATTCTGTTGATCATAGTGAATTTAGAGCCTTCTCACAAATGAAGCCAAAGCTCTTTAAACACCATTAAGTGTCAGTGGTGATTCTCTGCCATCCTTGAAGAAATTTGAAGATTTCAAGTTTTTTTTTTTATCATTACTACCTCCCGTTCAAGCTTGGAGGATGTACACTCCTATTTATGGAACGATGATTGAACCTCAGTTTTCTAACAGTAGACAACAATGTCCTACAATTAGCACTAGAAGCTTCGATGATTCAGAACACCAAATTTGGTAGGTTTTAGATAGAAAGAACTTATTTGTAAAGCAATAAATTGGAGACCAAGCTACTTTCTTGTAAAAAGAGGTCGAAAAGGGAAGAAAGAGAAGAATGGTTGCCTCGATGCATATTAGCTGTTTTACTTGCTATTCTCAAACTTAATCTTGATTGTGTCCACATTGAAACAATCAAACAAATGTGCTTCTTGACTCCACTTTACAGTGGTGCTTAAACTGCAAAAATACTTTCCAAGGAATGTCGATGTGAGAAATAAAGGCACGCAGCAAATATTATTGAGATGTGAAACTACTATTGTCTTACACTGAGCCCTATTTATACCTATACTTTATACTATATAATAAATGTTTCCAATGTGGGACACTAAGTGTAATATTAGATATATGAACTATCTATCCCCTTGAAGCCGGTGCATACAAGTCATATGTACCGAGCTTGATACAGATGTAACTAATACAAGGGGACCAAGTAGTGTAAATATCCACAAGTTGTTCATTTGACTTCACAAATTTTGTGATAGTATTTTCTGAGAGCGTTTTAAATGTTTAGATGTTTACGAAGAACAATTTATAACAGATTTGAACAACCAGACACAAAACAAATAATTTTATCCAAGAAGTTATGAAGTGTCATGGTGCATATAACTAAGTAAAAGGATCGTGAAAAATAAGAAGTTGCTTTAAATGAGGAACCTTACCATGAAAGTTCCAGATTGGTTGTTCTCCATTAGTAACAACCTCAAACATTATTTGATCTCCCTTCTTTATGTCATTCGCAGCACGGAATTCACTCCATCTTCCTCCAATATAGACTTGAGAACAAGAGGTATATATCCTTAAATTCCATGACCTTTGTCTTTCATCTCTAATAATCAAACCACATTCTCTGTTGGTGAGACCATTTGCCTTCGCAAATTTACAAGGAACGCGCTGAAATTGTTTATAAAAATTCACACATTACATCAAACAACTCATATGCATTAGATGCTCACTTAAATACTCCAATAAACAAAGAGGAGAAAAATAAACAAAATGGTGCATATGTTTCCTTTGAGACTTACCAAGTAACCATTTCTAAGGCAATACGGCATAACAGTGCATATAAACTGAGATTGACCAAAAGGGTTGTGAGTAGCGCCTTCTGCATGGGAAATGCCTTGCTTTAATAAAAAAATGATTACAATTAAAACACGAAAAAGCAACTAAACATCCACTCAATCATTTGGCAAATTTTTCATCTAAATAAACCGAAACTTATTTTAAGATTAAGGAGTCGTTTGGTTGCTGGTTAGGAAGTGAGTTATCCATTTATTAAAATCAACATAATTAGTACCATGTTTGGTAGCATTTTAGTTGTTATGTGTAAAATTCAGCACACCAAGTACGGTGTTTGGTTATAGAACAACACATATATACGTTGTAGTCAAATACTTGTAATAAATTTAAAAATAAAATATTTCAGAGAATACCTGATGGACTTGAATCCCGCACCAGATATTCGTGTAGCTATGGGTAGAATAGTTCATAACGTAAAGCATGCATGGAGAACAACACACCTATTGATGTATTCCCTTTCTTGAGAGGAGTGCTGAACGAGTCCAAATTTTACATTTTAAAAGATTGACCATGAGGCAAGGTATTATTATACAGAAATGTGAGTTTGCTACTTTTGTCATCTTAAAAGAGCCACAATGAAATGTTATCTGTTGCTCGATTTTGTTATGCATCTTGATACTTGTTGTCAACCTTTTCTTGCTACCCTTCTCCAAATAACTTTTCTTTTTGAACCAAGGGTCTATCGGAAACAACCTCTCTATCCTACCAAGGTAGGATAAGGTTTGCGTACATCTTACTCTCCCCACACCCCACTTGTGGGATTACACTAGGTATGTTGTTGTAGTTGATGTAAGTACGGTGTTCAGTTACCAATTTACAGTCCCGTATCATCAATACATGTATAAGTTATGACAAAATCTATTTACTTATTTATGCAAGGTAGAATATGGATTAAGTAATACATGAATAACTAAACCCTGCAATACTAATACTTGCATAACTCTAACCAACAACCAAACAAGTTGTAAGGGTATTAACTTGCAAATTCATCAACTATAAACAATTGGACTCTAAAGATGTTACCTTTGAATTCAAAATTCTTGGAAGTCTCTTCAATAGTACGGACTACTTCTTCTTCTTCTTCTTCTTCTTGCAAATACTCTGCATATTCTCTATCACAATGACTTAAATTAAAGACGGAAACATCAAATTCCAAGTCTCCTTCTTGTCTAAAAATCAACATATCTCCTAACTTCAAATCATGCTCCTCCGCGAATTGTCCCCAACCCTCTTCCAGTTTCTGTCCATTTAGCTTCACCACCCATTTCTTACCACCCTTCTTCAGTATTGCATGTCCCTTTTCCTCACATCCTTCCAAATACTTCAAGAAACCATCTGGAATTTTCTGCAGTACAACATAAAACTTGACCCAAATAATCATGCTGTTTTTTAAAAAAAAGAAATAGTTTTTTTTTTCTTTTCTGGGATAAATTCTTCCACGTCCATATACATTTATTACTCCCCCGTGGCGGAGCCAGGATTTTCACAAAATATAACTAAAAAATAATTTTAACCATATATAAACAGTGTAAAAGGGATTCGAACCCTACCAGGCTCCACCCCTGAATTTACTCCCTACATTACAATTTATGTGTTCTGATTCAGAATACAAGAGTTAATCTAACTAATTCTCAGTGTAAATTGGAACATAGAATCCTCAAATTTTAAATTTACATTAAAAAATATGGCTCTCACTCTCCAAATAATAACTAAAACACATTAATTGAAACAAAGGGAGTAAAACATAGGAAAAAATTGAATATTTTTTTTTAAAAAATAATTACTCACAAGACTATTCTTGAAACCTGGAAGAAGGGGTTTGAAAAAGTGAGGTTTGACTGAAGTGACTTTCATGGCCGCAAAGAAGATGCAGCAAGTACTACTGTGAACCAATCATCCTTTTGTTTCTAGAAAGTTTCAATACAATTGAAAGGGAAACCAAATTAGTATTTGCTAATTGAATGGAAACTTTGATATCAGCAAACAAAATGCAACAGCTTTTTCCAAGTGGACTGTGTTGAAGAAGAAGAAGAAGAAGAAGAAAAATTGGAGAAATGGACTCAGTTTCATCAAATTAGACAAATTTTTAGTGTTTTTGGGAGTTGGGACAAATAAAAGCAAAGAGAAATGGGGGACTTGGGAAGAAAAATTTAACAGAAACACATTGTACTTAGAGTTGTCAAAAGGGAAAATGCATAACCCCAGCCTATGCCCAAAATTCCTGAGACACACCTAACCTTTACTAAGGTCCTATTACCCCCAACTTATTTTTTAGTTAATTTTTTACCACTTTTCGGCCTACGTGGCTGAGTCCGTGACTTCACCTATGTTAGGTGCGTGGGGGCAGTTTTTAGACAACACTGACCAATAAAAATTGGTCATGTGTTAAAATAAACTTGGAAAAAATAAATATTAACTCAATTGTCTTCTTCTTTATTATTGTTCTTCATGTTTGGAAAAAAAACCTCCATTATCATAAGTTAAATTGCTCCTTTCTTCGAAAAGCTAACAAAATAAAATCAAGAAAAAACTAACATTTGAACTCAACCACGATTCTTGATGACTTAGAAGTAGGGGTGTACATATAGGTCGGTTTGGTTTGGTTTTTCATTAAAAAAAATCTAAACCAATTATGTCGGTTTATTAAATCTAAATATCAAATCAAACCACGCAAAGTCA
>JAJONZ010019158.1:0-25584 GCA_029582445.1 Solanum paucissectum | reverse complement strand
AACCTTTCCTACTAGAAAAGGAGTCCTAAAAGGAGAGAATAAACCAAATATGAAAGAATATTATATTTTCCTTTTAGGAAAAGTAAAAACATTTATGGTAATGTTTTGTCTTTTCTTTTAAGAAAAAATAAACTTAAATTATGGTAAGAAAATCAGGGCAAAACCCTAACACTTTTCACTTAAAAGGTTCAAACCTTGTAAATGATAAATGGTTGCACCACCTACTGCACATGAAGGAGTGTCATGGACAATAACACCACTATTCAGTGGAAAGTCTTATGGATAGTGGAAGAACATATCGTACAACTCAAGTCCAAGGAGAGAAAGGAATAGGATGTTGCTGACAAGTTGGAAATTCATAACAATGCAAAGGTTAAGAAAATCTTGATCTGTGGAATAGTTCCAAATGAGTATAATAGAATTTCAGCATGTCCAGACGCTAAAGTGAGATGGGAGACACCACAAACAGCTCATGAGGGGACAAGTCGGGTAAAGAAATCCATTATTGGTAATCTGAATAGGCAACATGAGTTGTCCAGAATGATGGAAGGACAGATAATTCAAATTATGCATACCCGATTCGCTACCATCATTAATGAAATCTATTCACTAGGAGAGATAGTACCCATTGGAAAGACTGACAGAAAACTTCTGAATGTTGTCCCTGAATCAATGCAAAGCAAAGTTGAAGCAATTACTGAAGCACGTGACCTAGAAAATATGATGATGGGTGAGCTTTTTGGAAATTATCATGACCTATGAGCTGAAAAATAATCAAGAAAAGGAAAGATAAGAACCTAGTCCTCAAAGCAACATAAAAGGATGATTCCAAGGAAGAGAATATTGCTTTAATGACGAAGAGGTTCCAAAGAATGTTGAAAATAGGACATGAAAATCAAAGGAAAAACCCTCAAAAGATGACCGACAAAGGCATCAGAGAACAGTTATGCTATAAATGCAGATGCCTAGATCATTTCATCAAATTTTATCCTTGTGGACTCTGGAATACAAAAGGAACAAACCATAAAAAGAAAAAGAGATCAGGAACGATCAGTACATTCCTTCAGATCACAGACTAAGCAATCAAGAGGATGATTTATCTATGAAAAAGGCTTTTACGGCAACGTGAATTTCATCTGGTGAAGAATCTGATGAGGGAGGACCTGGAAACCAATCCTTACTTGCAATGGAAGAAACAGGGAAGTATGACTTTCTAGATTGATGGCAATAATTGAGTGAGATGGTGAAGAGAACCTATGTCAGTCCAAAGAAACAATCATGAAATTAATGGCTGGAATAGACTCAAAAGAAGATGAAGATGACAAGATGTCCATGGTAAGTTTTCATCAAATTAAAGAAAATTTTCATCTTTATTCAAAGAAGAAAATAGAATCTCCATTTTGTACCCTCATAGATGCATATCACTCAACATGTGCTAAAAAGGAGAAAATGTCTAAAGACTATGCATCTCTAAGGGTAGAAAATGACAATCTTAATCAACATCTTCATGAAAAAATAATTAATGACCAAATCCTCTAGGAAAGAGAAAAATATTAAAAACAATGTTCGCATGGCTCTGGAGGAAACTGTAGAAGTCTTAAGTAACAACGTGCATTCCATGACTAAAAGGAATGAAGTTCTCGTTGAGGAACTTCAAAAGACAAAAATGGAATTAGAACATATGAGATGGACAAAATCCTCCACAATGCTTGACAAAATCCGTCACCGAGTAAGGTCACCTTCCCCAGACCCCAGTTGTGAAATTATATTGGATAAACATGTTCATACTTCAATTTACAAAAAAAAAAAAAAAAACTTGAAAGAGGCAATGCACATAATCGTGGTTGATAATTTTAACCACTCAAAAAGCAAGAAAGATAGCATGTTAAGTGAATGACATAGAGACCTGCCTGTGCAGTAATTCCCACTGACAAACTAACTATACTGATAGATAAAACAAATTTATCTACTCTGAAAATCAGCAATTGAAGAGTTAATAAACACATCCAACAATAAAGAAGAACACGAACCAGCAAGATTTTGCAAATGCTAGGGGGCTGCACGTGTAAGATCTCTGCCTTTGGACTTTGATTCAATGCTGAAATATTTGGTTCCACAACTCGGTATCGAAAAGGCACCTCTAAGGTCTGATCTTTGTCATGTCTAGACACAGCAGAGACACCCATTCCCATCTTGTCGTTAAACAACATGGTGCCAACCTGATTCTTGAAGAATGAAGCAAATCTATCTCCTCCGCACATGGCTATCTCTCTTTCAATCATAAGCTCTCTCCTTACTTCCAACTCCAACATCTGCTTTCGAGCAACCTCTTCTGCAATGATCTCTTTCCTAATACGGTCCTTATCAATCTCATTCCTTATTTCCTCAACCACATTGCTACTACGGTTTAGTGACTCAGTTTCCATCAATCCAACTAAAACAAAAAGGATGGTATATAAATGCACTTTTACACACAATGAAATAAGTTGATTTTTTCAAGACAAACTTGCAGGTATGGTCAATTGAGAGGAACCTATGATCTGATTAGAGGATGGATACTCTAACACCATAGCTACAACTACAAACGTTTTAGCGGCACCTCTCCAAAAGTTTTTTGATATTTAAATCTATTTAAATATTTCTAACAAACATTCTTATATTCTTTAAATAGATTAAAACCTTTTTTAAAGTTCCAATTTTATGCCCAAACAGAGTTAGATCTGACATTTTAGAGGAAGATAAGTCAAACAAAGTTGCAAAATTTTACCTTGGGTTTGTTGCTATTGCTTTGGACAAGGTGGCCGTTAGTGCCTGTTTCTTCAATCTAGTTCATGTTGTGGCTTTTTCTCATACTAGTCCTGGGAACGTGCGTTGCACGTTTGTCCCCTAATTGACATTAGAAAAGTTAATTTATATAAGTAAATGTATCATAGTGGAGCATACATATATTCATCGCTAAGTTTAAAGTTAAGTCTTTTGTATGTAAGTTTGACATAAGAATATAACTCTTCACAAAATATAGCATGAAAATCTTAGGTCAGATGTTGGAGGTTTGATATTTTTAAAGCTTCATGAAAAAAAATCTTTTATTATATAAGAGGAATTAATATATTTTAATTACTACTAGTTTTTCGATACGTGTGTTGCACGTGATTATCAATTCAGAAAATTTAAGCGAAGATTTGAATAATAAAATTTGCACCAAATAATATTGCAAACTTTTTTGTGAATGTTCAATGTTGATCATTATAATTATATCTCCTATTCACACGAACCTATGAAGAAGGTCATTGATAAATTTTATTAGTTAAATGCAATAATGTATATATTTATTTCAATTTGATGAGATTCAATCATGTAATTAGTCGTATCTCACTAATATTACTTTATAGACAATATTTTTTGTGTATTTTTCTTGTCATCTAACCAGATATATTTTGCACTTGTATTCTTAATATTATGTTAAGATGTCATATGAACATATGGAGAACAACTATATTTTATTTTTAGAACTATTTATGTATATTAATTTTTATTTTATAAGTTAAAACATAATAGATGACATTCTTTTTGTTGGCTCTCATATTTGACTGCTCGATTGACTATGTACATAAATCAAAGATAGTTATCTGACTTTCCATATTTAACTGAGAAATGTTTCCTCTTTATTTTATCGAAAAAACTAAGAATTAAAATTAAAGAATATATTCTATCTGTGAAATCATAAATATAATCACATGTGTATCTTACACCCAACAAAAGGGCAATGTTTACATAGTAATAACTATTTTTTATCAAACTTCCTGATAATCTAAATCACATAAGTAACATTGATAAATAAAGTCATTCTTTTGTCTTGAGCATCAAAAAAACAAATCGTGATAATTCTTTAACTCTTGAGAAGTTTAATAATTTTGAAAAAAATATATTCAGAAACATATATCTACATCATAAGAGAAATTGTTAACAAAAACAAATGAATTTAGACTATAATTAAAATTAAACTAATACAAATTTTCCCTGGCGTTATTACAAGTTATATGAATTTTTCTTCGTCAAAAATACTGAGATATTAAGAAATAATAAATAAGCATAACAAAAGGGCAATGTTTATAAAGTAATAATTATTTTGAGCAAACTTTCTGACAATCTAAATCACATAGGTAGCATTGATAAATAAAGTCATTATTTTGTCTTGAGCATCAAAAAAACAAATTGTGACAATTCTCTAACTCTTAAAAAGTTTAATAATTTTTTAAAAAGATATTCAGAAGCATATATCTACATCACAAGACAAATTGTTAACAAAAACAAATAAATTTAGACTACATCATGTTAACTTCATATATTTGAACATTACATACTAATGTATACTAAGCTAAAAAAATAATTATTATATCATCAGAATTATTTTCTCAAGTACTCAAGGTTAAGGAATATACCCTCTTAAAACAGAACAATTTACTTCATCGGAATAGTGGTAACTCATATTCCGCTAAACTTCGAACTGACTCAACGATAATAAATCACATATATTTGTTTAAAATTCAACAAGAAGAAGAGTAGAAGATTAAATAAATTATGGTTGAAAATTAGAGGAAAACCCCTCTATTTATAGTCAACAAAGGATAGTATGAACAAGTATTTATAACAAAAATCATATATGTCTTAGGATTAAATTTGTGGTATTGGCATTGTCCTAGTGATTGTTTTTAAGATTTCTTGTGTAATATCAATGTATCTTGTGTGAAACATCAATATATGTTCCTTTATTTACTATTTCAACATTAAAGTCTATCAATTTGGTATTAAAGCAGCAACTTTCGGGGATGGTGAGTAGAATGGAGAGACGAGTAGAAAAAGTGGAGACTAATTTGACAAGGTTAAGAGAAGTTGTCAAAAAACTGGAAGGATGGTTTCAAGAAATAAGAGAGTCTCTTGCAATAATTGAAGCACATGGGAGAATCGTGATGGGAGAAGCATCACTTTCTCAAACTAGATTCATCGGAAACTAAGAAGAGGGAAGAAATGTCAACTTGGCTGGAGAAAGAAATTTTGGAAACCACAACTACCAGTTTTCGAAGGAGAGGATCCTTTAGGATGGATTTTCAACGTGAAATGGCATTTTGGAGTAAGTGAAATATCTGAAGCGGAAAGATTACAGGCAGCAGGTGTTTGTTTGAAAGGAAAGGCCTTAAATTGCTATTATTGGATAGGGTCTCGGCAACCAATGTTAACCTGGGAAAACTTCAAAGGGAGTTGTTGAACCGATTTCATCATTCTTAAAAGATTAATCAGTATGATGTTTTAATGGGGCTGAAGCAGGTTACCACAGTAACCCCATTTCATGAAGAATTTGAAAAGATGTCAGCGTCTAAGCAGGAGGTGTCTGATGGACTGTTATTTGGCGTATTTTTGAATGGGATGAAAGAGGAAATTTGTACCTTTTGTAATTTTCTGAATGCCTAGAAAGGTTGTGATCAAGTTAATCGTAGGTTATGTATTATATAACTAAAATTCATCATGTCTTAGGGTGTTATTTATGGTGTTGGTAGTGCCCTAGTGATTTCTTGTTGTAATATCAATGTATCTGGTCTAAAACATCAATATTTGTTCCATTATTTACTATTTCAGCAGTAAAGTCAATATGTGCCTTTTAGAAATAGTATAAAGATCCCTTTTGAGCAAGCTGATAATCTTATGAGAAAATGTATGACTATGATCTAAAATTATGTAAGTTATTACTAACATGAGTAACTGGCCTATTATTTTGTATCTAAGATTGAGAAATATATGAGCAAACATTATAGTTGAAGCTAATATTATCAGGGAGAATAATTTCTCAAGGGTTATATATTATACAAAGTTCACATAAGGTCAAAATCTAAGTGGTAATCTATTTGCTTTAATCTGTGTAATAAATAAGAAAAGATGACATAAAAATAGTCGTTTATCAAAATAATGACCCGCAAATATATACTCTTTTAAGTTGCATGCCATCAAACGTAGAAGAAGAAGCATGCAAAGTTAACACCACATCACGGGTAAAGACTCAGAGCTAATAGAGATAGGCCCTCCCTTGATATTTGATTCGAATACAGCAAGGCACATCCGGAAAATTTTTACCTAGGAAGAACTCACTTTTGAAAAGATGCGGATTCCATTTTTTGCGACTTTAAGTACATTCTTCCACACTGGAATTTGGAGTTGGCAAGAAGTTTGGTGAACGGGAACGGGGTGTCTGTTCATTTGTCAGATATAATAGATAAGAATGACACTAAGAAGTATGAAGATAAAATATTTACTTTTAGGAAGTTGAGTTATGATGACTATTTTCTATCCATCGTGAAATTGATCAAGAATCGCGGATTGGGTGTTGGTGATGAAATTGGCTATATTGGTATCCTGATTTATCAAAGTCAATTTTCAAATTATTTTCTAAGGTTAGTGAATCACGAATTAGAGCTGTATTTTTTCATATGTACTTCTGATTGGAATATCTGGATTCTCAACAAAAAAATTATGTTTTCTAAACTTGTATTTGCAAGATAAAATTGGTTGAAAGTTGTGTAATGATTCAAGAATTAAGACCAAAAAAGTTACTTGACCGTGCAAAAATTTTTACACCGTCGATGGATATTAGTTAAACTCTTATTTTTGTCCACATTACGTAAAATAGCAATCTTGGAATTATTATCCCAAATTTAAATGCCAAAATGACACATTTATTCTATTTTATAACTCTTCTCTGAAAGTCCCTTAAGAAACAAGTTTAAAATTTAAAAATAGTAATAATTTTCTCCAATTCCCGCTCAAAGTTGGAATAGAAAATCTAATTTGTGTCAAGAATTCCTTATCAAGAAATTTGGACTTTAATTTAGTTCATTTGTAATAGTAAGAACAATTGGGAGGATTATACCACCAACTTAATATAAAGATTTGGTTATCAATTATCCCAATTGAACTACACTATAGACGAAATCGAGGGTTAACAAGCAACCTAGGGGTGTGGGGATTGAAAATCGATATCACATAGGGGTAATTGTGCTACTCTATAGTGATGAACATTCATGAATAGGCTAAGTCATATTCATTGATGCTAATCTTCTTTCGATCTCAAAGCATCTATCCATATAATCTCCTTTCGGTCTCATCTAAATGTCAATCTAAACAGCCCAATACCTTACTCTATTATCTCTTTCAAGAATAGGGAAAATAGATCCAACCCATAACCTCTTTTTCAAGCAAGTCACACATACATCAAACCTAAATTTCTAGTGTTGAACTAATTACCCACTCCATTTAGTCTCTTTTGAGCATCAACTAGAGATCGAAAGTAGGAGTTAAGTTTGCGTCCTTAATACTTAAGTTAACCTCATGGAAATTAGACCAAATTCATAGATGAACAACAACAAAACAGAGCATAGCACAATACCACTACATTAAATCAACACCCAGCCCCATTTGAGCACCCACTAGATCTTTGAGTTTTAGCCACCCATCACAAAAAGTAAAGAAATTATACCTTCCATGAAAGCAGTCATGGGTAACTTGAAATCAAGCAATTAAGAGTAAACCCACATTGGATTCAACTTCAATTTATCAAATTCAAACTCCAAGTTGTAAAACCCCAAAATCTAGAAAAGTGTTCTTCAAAGGTAAAGTGCTCTAAAATCTCTCTAAACCTCTCAAAAGAGAACTTTCTGAACTATTGTCTAAACTCTCTAAAACTGTATCCTTAGGGATATTTATAATTTTCCAAAATTTGGCCAAAAAATCCATTTCACGACTGACAAAACGACATTAGCCAGGCTCACCAAACCTTCTTGGCGAATTGCTTTTCTCTCCTCAGCTCGCTTTATGATGCTCTAGGATTTAGGTGTTTGAACCTCAATTGGCAAACTCGATTGAGTTCGCCTTTCACATTTGGCAAATCACCAAGTACCACCTTGGTTCTTCTTTTAAGTATTAAATATTTACTTTGCACACTATCTCTTTGGGCGATGTACATCAGGATCGTTGTTCTCATTTGGTGCATCGCCATCTCTATTGGAGTCTGCCGACCACTTTTGATAGACACTAGTGTTATACACTATCAATATGGGCAAGGTTGTTCTCATTTGGCGATCCGCCCTTCATGTTAGGCAATCGATAATATTTACTTTGCACTTATATTTGTATTTTTGGCTATTCTTTCAAACATCAGTCTTTGCCTTGTCCAATTGTCTTCATAGTTGAAAATAATCTACATTCTATCAAAATAGGACAAAATTAGGCATTAAGGACACTAATTATTGAGCTAAATGGACCTTAAATGGGTGCAAATCTACCACTCATGAACACCCCCAACTTAAACTTTTGCTTGTCCTCAAGTAAATCAAGAACACAAAAACCTCAAAATGGGTGTCTATAATAGTACTTAATGAGAGCTAGTATGCAAGTTCCAAAGCAAGACTGCTATCAATAACATGTTACACTTAATCATGATCACAAAGCTTCAAATGATGACTAGCTAGTCTCAAAACAAGCTCAAGCTTACTTTAGCCTCCTGTCTAATGCAAGAACATGTTTCAAAAAATGCATTCAAGTGCCCTCTCATCAAGAGCGATTTCATTTTCTCTCTAAGAAAATTAGCAAAGGTTGTCATGACCCAAAGTACGCCCTAAACGTGACATGGTGTATAGGACACCGAGAGGCCGTACACAAGCCACTTAGAATACATCATACAAGATAATAGTATCTAACTAGTTTAAAAGAGAGTTTATATCATAAAAGAGTTTGTCAAAATGAGCGGAAGTCTAACAATGTCTCAAGCCATCTAATACAAAAGAGTAATTTGGACGTAACCTGTAAATCAGGTTCAAAAGTGAAATGAAAAGACAATACAAAATAAAGGCTTGGTCCTCGGAACATGAGGACTCACCAATCTTCAAACTTCTATTAAAATATCCCTAGTCACGAAGATGCGGAATAGGCGCGTCGTACAGTACATTAGTGAAAAAATGTGCCAGAGTATGCGTTAGTAGAAAAATATACCAAGTATGATAGCAATGCATAAAAGTTATGAAATCATGCTAAAAGGGTGTTTTTGTAATACACAAAGACCAAGTCAAAACAATAAGATAAAAGGGTTAGAAAACATAAGTCATCATCATGATCAATGCAAGTAAAATCATATTTAGAACACATGTGAGATACTTCTTGAAGTAAACTTAGTTTATTATTGTGGGAAGTAGACTCAACCCACATAGAGACCATGTGAACTATAACATTGAATTCATTGTCTCCCACACCGAAAATGGGTGTCCTACTTGCCAAGGTAAGACCATGAACATTTAGCTTAGGTGGATCCACTAGCTAATGTCTATGTGTAACATCTCGCAATTTAAAATAACTAGGAAGAAGTTTATAATTGGAAACAATCATTTTTTGGATAAATGCGAGTTTTCTCTTGAGTCTGTGGCATTCTTGGGTCACATACTTTCCGGTGATGGAATTAGAGTTGATACCCAAAAGATAGAGGCAGTGCAGAGTTGGCCTAGACTCACATCTCCAACTGATATTAGGAGTTTCTTGGGCTTGGCTGGATATTATAGAAGGTTTGTAGAGGGGTTCTCATCTATTTCGTCCCCTTTGACCAAGTTAACTCAGAAGACAGTGAAGTTTCAATGGTCTGAAGCATGTGAGAAAAGCTTCCAGGAATTGAAAAAAAGAGATTGACCACTACCCCAGTGTTGACCTTACCAGAAGGTACTCAAGGTTTTGTGGTGTATTATAATGCATCTCGAGTTGGTTTGGGTTGTGTATTAATATAGAATGGCAAGGTTATAGCTTATGCCTCCAGACAGTTGAAATTTCATGAGAAGAACTACCCAACTCATGACTTAGAGTCAGCTACGGTAGTATTTGCTTTGAAGATATGGCGTCATTATTTGTATGGTGTTCATGTTGATTTATTCATTGATCACAAGTCTTAAATATGTGTTCACTCAGAAAGAGCTTAATCTCAGACAAAGGAGGTTGTTAGAATTACTCAAGCATTATGACATGAGTATTCTTTACCACCCAGGTAAGGCTAATGTTGTTGCTGATGCTTTGAACATGATTTATATGGGTAGTACCGCCCAAGTTGAGAAAGAAAAGTGAGAGTTAGTAAAGGATGTGAATAGACTTTCATGCTTAGGAGTCCGACTAATGGATTCCACAGAAGGAGGAGTAGTGGTGATGAACGGGGCTGAATCTTCATTAGTGTCAGAAGTGAAAGAGAAACAAGACCAAGACCCAATTTTTCTTGAATTGAAGGCAAATGTTAATAAGCAAAAAGTATTAGCTTATGAACAAGGGGGAGATGGTGTATTGAGATATCAATGTAGATTGTGTGTACCAATGGTGGATGGACTCCAACAAAGAATCATGGAGGAAGCTCATAGCTCCAGAAATTCCATTCATCCGGGTTCCACAAAGATGTATCATGACTTGAGAGAAGTGTATTGGTGGAATAGCATGAAGAAGGGCATTGCGGAATTTGTTGCTAAGTGTCCAAATTGTCAACAAGTTAAAGTAGAGCACCAAAGGCCCGGTGGTTTGGCTCAGAATATAGAACTTCTGGAATGGAACTGGGAGATGATTAATATAGACTTCATCACAGGTTTACCAAGGTCTCGCACGCAACATAATTCCATCTGAGTGATTTTCGATAGAATGACAAAATTAGCCCACTTTTTGCCGGTGAAGACTACCCATTCAACAGAAGATTATGCTAAGCTATATATTCAAGAAGTTGTAAGACTTCATGGGGTTCCAATCTCCATTATTTCAGACAAAGGTGCGCAATTTACTGCATAGTTTTGGAAGTCTTTTCAGAAAGGCTTGGGTTCAAAGGTGAACTTGAGTACTGCTTTTCATCCTCAGACTGATGAGAAAGCATAGCGCACCATTCAAACCCTAGAGGATATGTTGAGGGCGTGTGTGATTGATTTCAAAGGTAATTGGGATGATCACCTACCTCTCATCGAGTTTGCTTACAACAATAGTTACCACTCTAGCATCCAAATGGCTCCTTATGAAGCTCTTTATGAGAGAAGATGTATATCTCCTACTGGATGGTTTGAAGTTGATGAAGCTGGGTCGATAGGACCAGATTTAGTGCATCAAGTGATGGAGAAGGTGAAAGTGATACAAGAGAGGTTGAAAACGGCACAGAGCCGTCAGAAATCCTACACTGATGTTAGGAGAAGAGAGTTAGAGTTTAAAGTAGATGATTTGGTATATCTTAAAGTTTCACCCATGAAGGATTTTATGAGATTTGGTAAGAAGGGGAAGCTTAGTCCCCGGTATATTGGACCTTATCGAATAGCCAAGAGGATTGGCAAATTAGCTTATGAGTTGGAGCTACCACAAGAGTTAGCCGTGGTTCATCCGGTTTTCCACGTCTCTATGCTGAAAAAGTACATGGGTGATCCTTCATTGATCATACCAACTGAAGATATTGGGATCAAGGATAGCTTATCTTATGAAGAGTTCCTAATTCAGATTCTAGATCGCCTAGTTTGCAAGTTGAGAACAAAAGAGGTAGCATCAGTGAAAGTCCTTTGGAGGAACCAATTTGTTGAGGAAGATACTTAGGAGGCTGAGGAGGATATGAAGAAGAGATATCCACATCTCATTGAATCCGGAGAAAGTGCAGACCAAGATACTAATTCTCTTCTTAGTACTCTTTAAATTATGAATGAGCATGTTGTTTATTTGCATTTGCTCGTTGGGTGTTTGAACTTGATGTTACCCCCCTTAGCCTATTAAGAGTAATCTCATTCGAGGACGAATGTTCCCAAGGGGGAGATATTGTAACATCTCGCAATTTGAAATAACTAGGAAGAAGCTTATAATTGGAAGCAATCATTTTTTTTTAAAGAATAAAAATCTGGAAATTTTGTTAAGTTAGAATAAGTTGAGTTTTGGTCAACTTCATATGGCCATAACTCCTAGCTCAGGAGGTGTTAGGTGTATTTCCAGATATGGTTGGAAAGATCTTGGAATAACCCTTCTAACCCCACTGAGTTTGCGTGATTCCGAGTTCATATGAGTGAGTTAGGCCCTTTGGAAGTTGGGTTGTTTGAATAAGGAAAGCCTAATCTGGATTTGGAAGGGTAATCTAGTCTTTTCCTTACCTAATTATTCTAATTCGTTTTTAGGAGTTAATTGGGGTAAAAATCAGATTTTAGCCAGTTTGGAAAAGTTGAAGTTTCACGCTAGGGCTTGGAGAAAAGAGAAAAGAAGAGAAAGGAGAAGAGGAAAAGCAAGATTCGCCAAGAACGATCAATTTTTGGTGTGGATTTCGCAAGGAATTGATCCTACAAGGTATGTGAGTCTTTCATAACGTTGGGTTCGTTCACCCATGAACCAAGAATGTTTATTTCAGTGAAATTCATCCTAAAAGAGTTTAAAAGTTGATGTTCTTGATAGATATTCTTGAATTTGAATGTCATTTTTTGAACTGGGCTGAATTGAGGATTTCTGGGATCTTTACGTTGAGTTTTAGAGTTGTTTTGGGTTAGGTTCTTGAGTACATATACTGAGTATTTGAATCTAAATTGAATTTGAGAACAATAGTGAGTTTAGGCATTGGGGCTGGAAAACGAAGAAGGAAAAAGTCGGACAAGGAACATGTTCCAGGTCCGCGTCGCGCACTTGTTCCAAGACGGTGATTTCTTGATCGTTTCTCATGTTTAGCTATCTAAAATCATTCCTAAACATCATGAGATCCTTCCTATCAAAAATCACAATCCTTGAATCCATAATTCAATTCAAGGAAAGTTAAGAGTCAAGTCAAGAGAAGTTCATAAATTTTTCAAAAACCTTTTACAAATGTTTTAACTTTGTTTTAAGACTTGAGTTTTGATTTGAGTAAAGAGTAAAGATTGAAGTCATTTCTTCAAAAGAGTATATCGGGACTATGTATTCTCAAAGATTAAATGTTTTCACATTTAAATAAGAAAGGAAACTGTGATTTCAAAATTTCAAAAAGAGCCTTTGTGCTAGTTTTTTTTCAATTAAAGAGGAAACTTTGATTTCCAAAAGAGCCTTTGAGCTAGTTTTTCGGTAAAGAGGAAACTGAGATTTCCAAAGAGCCTTTGAGCTAGTTTTTCGGTGAAGAGGAAACTGAGATTTCCAAAAGAGCTTTTAAGCTAAGTTATGAGTAATTATCTCAAACCAAAGAAAGAAGTTTGTTTTACAAACATATGAGCTAAAGTATATTTTGGGAGTAGCATTGAGCACCGATATGGGGACGAGCTTGAGTTCAGATAACTCACGTCTCCATAAACCATGTAGCCATCAAGGGTAGTAAAGGATCATACTTTTTAGATGACTCCTTAAGATGCTTTTAGCATAGACTAGTGGATCCACTAAGTTAAGTGTTCTATATGATGTCAAAGTATAGGACAGTTCTGGCAGCGTGGGCAAGACACTGTATCACCACTTAGGCTCATAGTTGTGGTTGTAGGTTATAGAAACTCCCACAGAAACAATATTATTTTATTATAGGAGTAAAGTTGAGTTTGTTACTGCATTTTCTTTAACAAACTAAGTTGCTTTTATTGATTTTTAAAGCTTTCCATATATTGCATGTGTTCATTGCTTTATTTTGAGTTAAGTTATTCATGAATTGAGAAGAGCCAAGGTAAGTGTTTCTTTAAGAATCTTTTCAAGCCTATCTTATGTTTAGCATTCCAACTCACATACTTGTACATTCAATGTACTGATGCCAATTGGCCTGCATCATCTTATGATGCAGACGCAGGTAACCAGGATCGCCATCTAGCGTCTCGTTGATCAGGTTGAGCACTCAGAGTCAGTTGGTGAGCCTCCTAAATTTCTAGAGGATCCTTTTTATTTCTTTCAGTATTTTAGTTCATTAGGATGTCATGGGTCTTATCTCGACATCCATCTCAGTTGTTTAGAGACTTCGTAGACAGAGTTAGTTGATGTTAGTTCATGAGTCTTTACTTTTCCTTTTCATTTAAGTTGAGACTTGAGTTGCCACTTTTGCAGTGAATTTTATTATAATACATTCTGAGTTATATTTTGAGCAGTTCAGTATGCTTGTTTAAAAAGTATTTATCTTGAGTAAAGTCTTCCGCTGAGTAAGTAAGTCAGGCCAAGGGTTTGCTTGGGGCTAGCAATGGTTCTCGAGTTCCATCCACATCCAGGGTGTAGGCATGGCACGTGACACTATGTAAGCCAACATCCTATAGGGGCACATAGGTATGGGATAAGGATATTTCTACTAGAAACCCGGCCTCAACTACGGGAGAGCTTCCATCTCAATATCCTCTTGGTGCTAAGAATAAATCCACGGAGTAGTTATTAATCTTAACTTGTCCTATCTTTAAGAGACATGGGTAGTCTCTTCTTGTCTTATCATGGGATATATCCTCGGACCATGCGTGAGAAAACCTTCCACCTTCCATGATCTTTTCAGAATAGCTTTTAAGGCCCATAGTCATTCACTTCATGCTAGAAATGACCTACTACTAATGGAAATAGTTTTGAAATAAAGGTCTATAATCATTGATGGCATATTCAGATACCATACTAATCAAGACCTAATTTAGGAAAATAGCTTGAATAGCATTGAGGGAAAGTCTAGATGTCGTTCATGTCATGTGGCCAAGCTTCATAGAACATATAGCTATCTTCATATATAAGCTTACTTGAACCATAAACATACTTCTATAAACATGCATTTTTCAAATAATTCATCAGCTTCATCATATTTTCAAAGTCAATGCATCTTCAAATTCATTTACATCTGTTTCATAAAGAGAAAACATGCAATTTCTTGGATTCATGCATAAAAGTCATGAAACAATCAAGTGAATCAACATTGAAAGGAACCCATGACATGGAAGAAAACCCTAACTTAAATTGGAGATTTCTGACTTTGTAAATTGGAGAATTTAGGAACCGTATGGAGGAAAGGGCTCCATAGGTGAACACTATCATACCTTGGAGTTCAAAGCCCATGAGCAATGGTGAATTAAAGACTTGATCTTAAAACCCTAACTTGACTTCTTCTTCCTCCTTAGAGAGAGAAATATTTGAGAGGAGGAGCTTGATCAACTTTTGGAAATTTAAGAGAATGAATTGAGTTTGGGTGATTTAGGGCTTTAAAATCATTATATAGGGCTTTGGGTAGAAGGCAAAATGACATAGTATTGGGTTAAAATGATTGGGAAAAGACCCAAAAGCCCCATTAAAATAACTGTCGGACCTCACTAATGGTTGGACCTACGGTCCGTTGGTCACACCACGGATCGTCCTGGTCAGCCGTGGGTGGGATCAGAGACTTCCCATTTTGGACCCCTATCGACGGAACACATGTACTGTTCGTGGGTCCATTTATGGACCATATATCCTACCGTGGGTTCCAACTTTTTATCTTAAAATCTCATTAAGTCTGGGACTCACCTACGAGACCTACCTACGGCTCGTGGATAGGAAAAAGGACCGTCCTGGTTAACCGTATGAAAAATACTTAAACCTTGACTCTTTAGCAAACACTGGACTGACCAACCACAGGCCTACCTACGGTCCGTGTATCAGACCATGGACCGTTGGTGGCGTCTGTCGGTACTGGCACCAGGTTTTGAAAAATCTGTAATTTCCTATCTTTTTGAATCCCATGTTTTACATTATCTTCCCTTGGTATCATTCCTCCTCGAATAAGATTCAAGACATCATAAGGATGGTAGGATCTTTAACCTAACAACCCAACATGAATGCAATCATATAAATGCACATATCCGAGGAGGAAACATCAACTCCAAGCTAAAGCATGTTCAAAATATCATTTCATAAGGTCTATATGAAAATCATACTAAAATGCACATAAACATGAAGCAATCAATTAAGCTAAATCATATCTTTGAAAATCAGTTTTTTATTTGAACATGCATGCATCAGGAAACATGAGGATGACTAAGACACACGAGTCCTAAAGAGTGAACCATGATGGCTAAGGCTTCAAGCTAGACCCAAAGATAGAAGGAAAATGATAGGGACACTAAGGCATCACATCGCCATGGAACTTTCACACACCCCACCATAACAAGGAACTATTCCGAAATCAATATAGTTCTACTCACATCAACCATGAAGCACACTATCTTCCCCTTGGGAGCAAACCCCACTAGTCTTTTCAAATCCATCTCCCTAAACCCAACCATAACATCAAAGTCTTAACAACCACTAAACCATTGCTACAAGTAAACACATAAGAAGTTTGCACAAGGATTTCAAGGACTACTCCAAATAAAATAACCATACATGGATTCTTACCATACCCAATGAAACTCTCAATATCAAGCAATGCATAACCACAAGTTAGAAGACCATAACTCACCAACTACCGCATCCGGGTAACCCTCACGATCTTGTTGAGTTAAAAGATCATAAAACCTATCTTGTTTATGACCACCACTAGGACCTGAGGAAGGGTAGGATTGAGCCCATCGATGATTATCTCCCTCATTTCTAACAACCGAAGGACAATCCCTTATCTTATGATCCATCTTTCCAAGACCAAAACATGAATTTGAATCGGTTAGTCACTCACCCTTATGTCTTCACCCACACTCCTGACACTCAAGCCATATTTGCTCACTACTACCCTTACCCCTTGAATGTGACAACTCACCGTCATCCCTTCTTGCCCTCTTTGAATCCCTAGTTTTCCCCTTAACTTTTTTCTTCTTATATTTGTTGTGCATGAACCATCAAAAGGGAGACATCCATCTCCTTAACAATCATGAAAGTTAAGCGTTATTTGACCAATAAGTCGGAAGTATCTAACACAAACTAACTAATCCTTGGCCCTGGATTGGCTAGTTGGAGTGTATTTAGACAATGTGTAAATTTCAAAGCATACTCCTTCACACTCAAATCCCCTTAACGAAGGTTAATAATCTCAAGTACCTTTGTCTCCCCCATCTCAAGGGGAAAGTACCTATCAAGAAAAGTAACCTTAAATTTCTCCCAATCAAGAGGACCCTTATCTACCACCATCTCTTCTTTCCATTACTTGAACCAAACTTGAGAAACTTCCTTAAGTTGATAAGCGACCAATTCTGCCTTTTCCACTGGTGTCACTCTCATGATCATCATCACCTTACAATAATAGTTATCATTCAAGCATTGGTATGGCTCTATTTGAGGCTCTATATGGTACGAGGAGTAGATCTCCTATAGGATGGTTTGAGGTGGGTGAAGTTTCTTTGATAGGTCCCGAGTTGGTCCATGAGGCTATGGAGAAATTTCAACTTATTAGAGAAAGGTTGAAAAAGGTTCAAAGTTTATAAAAGCCATATGCCGATGTTAAAAGAACAGATCTTGAGTTTGAGGTAAATGATTGGGTCTACTTAAAAATTTCACCCATGAAGGGTGTGATGAGGTTTGGGAAAAATGGGAAGCTTAGTCCCCGATATGTGGGCCCATATCAGATTTTGAGGCGTATTGGAAAGTTTCTTATGAGCTTGATTTACCTAATAATTTGGCATCGGTACATCCAGTTTTCCATGTATCCTTGTTGAAGAAATGTGTTGGAGATTTGACATCTATAGTTCCCTTAGAAGGTTTAGGGGTTAAGGTGTAAAATCTCGCCAATTTGAAATAACTAGGAAGAAGTTAAGAATTGGAAATAGTCATTTTAGGAAAGAATGAAAAATCTGGAAATTTATTAAGTTTGGGGTTTTGGTCAATTTCAAATGACCATAACTCCTAGCTCAGGATGAGTTATGTGTGTTTCCAGATACCATAGAAAATATCGTTGAATTACCTTTTCAAAGCCACCAAGTTTGAGCGATTCTGAGTTCGTATGAGTGAGATATAACCTTTGGAAGTTGGGCTGTTTAAATAAGGAAAGTCTTATCCAAATTTTGGAAGGGTATTTTAGTCTTTGCCTTGCCCAATTGTTTTATTTCGTTTTTGGAAATTAAGTTAGGGTCTAATCAAAATTATACCAGTTTAGGAAAGTTGAAGCTCATGCTAGGGATTGGAGAAAAGAGAAAAGAGGAGAAAGGAGAAGAAAAGTTCAAAGTTCGTCGATATCTTGGAAATTTTCGTGTGGATTTTGCCAAGGATTTAATCCTATGAGGTATGTGAGGCTTTCATAACGTTGGGTTCGTTCACCCACATGCCAAACATGTTTATTTCAACATGAATTTATCCTAAAAGAGTTTGGAAGTTGATGTTCTTGATATGTATTCTTGAAATTGATATTGTTCTTGAGTTGGGCTGAAATTGAGAAGTTTCTATGAGCCTAAGTGGATCCACTTAGTTAAGACGTTCTATATGACGGAAAAGTATAGCACAGTTCTGGCAGCGTGGGCAAGACGTTGTATCACCACTTAGGCTCATAGTGGTGGTTGTCGGTTAGAGAAACTCCCACAAAAACTATATTACTTTATTATATGAGTAAAGTTGAGTTTGTTATTGCATTTTCTTTAGCAAACTAAGTTGTTTTCCACTGTTTTTACAAGTTTTCTATTTATTGCATATGATTTATTACTTTATATTGAGTTAAGTTATTCAGGATTTTAGTAAAGCCAAGGTAAGTGTTTCTTTCAGATTTTTTTCAAGCTTAAGTTATGTTTAGCATTCCAACTCGCATACTCGTACATTCAATGTACTGATGTCAATTGGCCTGCATCTTATTATGATACAGACACAGGTAACCAAGATCAACATTCAGTGCCTCATTGATCCAGTTGAGCACTCAGAGTCAGTTGGTGAGCCTCCTTTAATTCTGGAGGACTCTTTTTATCCTTTGCTTTCATTATTTCATTGTTAGGATGATTGGTGGTCTTGTATCGGTATCCCTCTTTGTTTTAGAGGCTTCATAGACAGTTAGTAGTTCAGTTGTCTTTACATTATCATTTCATATGTTAAGACTTGAGTTGCCATTTTGGCTAAGTTGAATGTCGACTTTTAAACATTCTAAGTTATTTTATTAAACTATTGAGTAAGTGCATTTGATCATTGTAATAATGCTTAGAGTCTTCCGTTGAGTAAGTAAGCCAGGCCAAGAGTTCGCTTGGGGACAGTAATGGTTCTCGAGTGCCAGCCATGTCCGGGGTGTAGGCTAGGGGTGTGAAAAACTTGGTATCAGAGCCCGGAGTTTAAGATTCATAGGGAGTCTATGTAGTTTCTGTAGAGTCCTAGTTATCGGTTTTAAGCGCGCCATATCTATATTTAGGAGGATGCGACACTTAGGAAAATTTTCTCATTTCTTTCACACTTATTTCGTGTGTAGAGTTTGATCTCTAAAAAATTTCTTTCTAATTCATGCTTGCGTATGTTTTCAGGTAATCATGCCTTCACGAAGAGCTGTCAGAGGTCGTCCTGCTAGGTGTAATGTTGAGGAGCAAGGGATAACTAATGCACCTGAAGTGCAACCCCAAAGGGAAGTTACTAATGCTAAGTTCATGGAAGCAATAAGATGCTAAGTCAAGTTGTGACTAACCAGGTTAGGAAACAAAGAGGAGATCGACAAGAAGAAGCTGACACTTCGAGAATTTGTGAGTTCTTGAGGATGAACCCTCTAAGTTTCACTGGTTCGAGCACTACTGAGGATCCAGAGAACTTTATTGAGGAACTGCAAAAGGTATTTGATGTGATGCACGTTATCGATACTGAGCGAGTTGAACTAGATGCATATCAATTGAAAAATGTTGCTAGGACTTGGTATGACTAGTGGAAGAAGGATAGAGTTGAGGAAGCACCACCTACGAGTTGGGCATGTTAAGAAGCAAAGGTACGAGAGTTTCTTACTCTTAAGCAAGATTCTTTAAGTGTTCATGAGTATGAGTTGAAGTTCACCTAACTGTCCTGCTATTCTCCGGAGATGGTTGCATATATGAGGAGTAGAATGAGTTTGTTTGTTTCTGGGTTGTCCCGTCTGTCAAGCAAAGAGTGCAGGGTAGAGATGCTAATTAGGGATATGGATATATCGAGGTTAATGGTATCTGTGCAACAAATTGAGGAAGAAAAATGGAGGGATAGAGAGGAGTTTAGAAATAATAAGGCTAAGATAGGGAATGAGTCCGGGCAGCAGAAAAGTAATGTGAATCGTTCATCCTTTCAGCAAAAGCAAAAGGGACCTACTCCATCATCTGCTAGTGCACTTGTACCCAAAAACAAAGGTGAGTATAATGGTCAGAATTAGCAGAACATCAGAGCTAGACCTGCATAGTCTCAGGGTAGTGTGGCACAAGGAGGTAACTGGGCTCCTGCATGTGCTAAGTGTGGTAGAACCCACCCAGGTAAGTGTCGTGATGGCCAGTCAGGTTGTTTCAAATGTGGACAAGAGGGTCACTTCATGAAAGAGTTCCCTAACAACAGGCAAGGTTGTAGAAATCAGGGCAATAGAGCCCAATCTTCATCAGTTGCTCCACCATACAGGGCTGCACCTAGAGGAGCTACATCCGGTACTGGCAGAAAAGTAAACCGCCTTTATGCGATCACTAGTCGCCAAAAGTAAGAGAACTCTCCAGATGTTGTCACTGGTATGATCAAAATCTTTACTTTTGATTTTTATGATTTGCTAGACCCAGGAGCAAGTTTATCTTTTGTAACCCCTTATGTTGTAAATAAGTTTGATGTTATTCCTGAGAAACTTTGTGAACCCTTTTGTGTTTCTACACCTATTGGGGAGTCTATTCTAGCTGAGGGAGTTTATCGCGATTGTGTCATTTTCATCAATCACAAGAACACCATGGCTGATTTAATTGAGTTAGACATGGTAGATTTTGACGTCAATCTAGGTATGGGCTGGCTTCATGCCTGTTAGGCCCCCATTGATTATAGAACTCTAATAAGCCAGTCTTAGAGTGGAAAAGTAGTTCAGCAGTGCCTAAGGGTCATTTTATTTCGTAGCTTAAGAAAATAAAGTTAGTTTCCAAAGGGGTGTGTCTATCACTTAATCCCAGTTAATGACTCTAGTGTTGAGATACCTCTTATTCAATCAGTTCCTATAGTAAAAGACTTTCCAGAGGTTTTTCCAGATGATATACCCGGAGTCCCTCCTAAGAGAGAGATAGACTCGGGTATAAATGTTCTTCCAGATACTCATCCTATCTCTATTCCTCCATATAGCATGGCACCAGCAGAGTTGAAAGAGCTTAAAGAATAATTGAAAGATCTCTTTGATAAGGGTTTTATTCGACCAAGTGTCTCACCTTGGGGTGCTCCGGTCTTATTTGTGAGAAAGAAAAATGGTTCCCTTAGGATGTGTATAGATTACCATCGGTTGAACAAGGTTACCATCAAGAACAAGTATCCTCTACCGAGAATTAATGATCTTTTCGATCAGCTTCAGGGTGCTTCTTGTTTTTCTAAGATAAACCTCAGATCTGGCTACCATCAATTGAAAGTAAGGGAATGTGGTATTCCCAAGACAGCATTCAGGACCCGTTATGGTAACTATAAGTTTCTGGTCATGTCATTCGGTTTGACCAATGCGCCTGCAGCGTTCATGGACCTTATGAATAGAGATTTCAAACCTTATTTAGATATGTTTGTTATCATCTTCATTGAAGCCATACTAATCTATTCAAGGAATGAAGAAGATCATGCTAGCCATCTAAAAATAGTTCTTCAGACTTTGAAATATAAGGAGTTATATGCTAAGTTCTCTAAATGTGAGTTTTGGCTTGAGTTTGTGGCGTTCTTGGGCCACATAGTTTCCGATGATGGAATTAGAGTTGATTCCCAAATGATAGAGGCAGTGCAAAATTGGCCTAGACCCACATCTCTAACTGATATTAGGAGTTTCTAGGGTTTGACTGGATATTCTAGAAGGTTTGTAGAGGGGTTCGCATCTATTCCGTCCCTTTTGACCAAGTTGACTCAGAAAACACTGAAGTTTTAATGGTCTGAAGCTTGTGAGAAAAGCTTTCAGGAATTGAAAAAGAGGTTGACTACTGCCCCATTGTTGACCTTACCAGAAGGTACGCAAGGATTTGTTGTATATGTGATGCGTCTAGAGTTGGTTTGGGTTGTGTACTAATGCAGAATGACAAAGTTATAGCTTATGCCTCCAAACAGTTGAAGGTTCATGAGAAGAATTACCCAACCCATAACTTAGAGTTGGTTGCTGTAGTATTTGCTTTGAAAATATGGCGTCATTATATTTATGGTGTTCATATGGATGTGTTCACCGATGACAAGAGCCTTCAGTATGTGTTTACTCAGAAAGAGCTTAATCTCAGACAAAGGAGGTGGTTGGAATTACTTAAGGATTATGACATGAGTAGTCTTTATCACCCAGGTAAGGCTAATATTGTTGTTGATGCTTTAAGCGGGTTGTCTATTGGTAGAACCGCCCATGTTGAGGAAGAAAAAATAGAGCTAGCGAAAGATGTGCATAGACTTGCACGATTGGGAGTCCGACTAATGGATTCCACAGAAGGAGGAGTAGT
Source organism: Solanum paucissectum (assembly GCA_029582445.1). NCBI lineage: Eukaryota > Viridiplantae > Streptophyta > Magnoliopsida > Solanales > Solanaceae > Solanum > Solanum paucissectum. Next base: position 3,109 of record JAJONZ010019158.1, on the reverse strand, counting down.
GGTGATGAATGGGAAAGAATCATCGTTAGTGTTAGAAGTGAAAGAAAAGCAAGACAAAGATCCTATTTTTCTTGAATTGAAGGCAAATGTTCATAAGCAAAAAGCATTAGCTTTTGAACAAGGGGGAGATGGCGTATTGAGATATCAAGGTAGATTATGTGTACCAATGGTGGATGGACTCCAAGAGAGGATCATGGAGGAAGCTCATAGCTCCAGATATTCCATTCATCCGGGTTCCAAAAAGATGTACCGTGATTTGAGAGAAGTTTATTGGTGAGGTAGCATGAAGAAGGGCATTGCAGAGTTTGTTGCTAAGTGTCCAAATCGCCAACAAGTTAAAGTGGAGTATCAAAGGCCAGGTGGTTTTGCTCAGAATATAAAACTTCCGGAATGGAAGTGGGAGATGATTAACATGGACTTCATCATAGGTTTACCAAGGTCTCACAGATAGCATGATTCTATATGGGTGATTGTGGTTCGAATGGCCAAATCAACCCACTTTAGACTACCCATTCAGCAGAGAATTATGCCAGGTTATATATTTAAGAGGTAGTAAGACTTCATGGAGTCCCTGTTTCAATTATATATATCAGATAGAGGTGCACAATTTACGGCACAGTTTTGGAAGTCATTCCAAAAAGGCTTGGGTTTAAAGGTGAACTTAAGTACTGTCTTTCATCCTCAAACAATGGGCAAGCATAGCGCACTATTCAGACCTTGGAGGATATGTTGAGGGATTGTGTGATTGATTTCAAAGGTAATTAGGACGATCACCAATCTCTTATCGAATTTGCTTATAATAATAGTTACCACTCCAGCAGCCAGATAGATCCTTATGAGGCTCTTTATGGGAGAAGATGTAGATCTCCTATTAGATGGTTTGAAGTTCGTGAAGCTGGGTTGATAGGACCAGACTTAGTTCATCAAGCTATAGAGAAAGTGAAAGTGATTCAAGAGAGGTTGAAAACAGCGCAGAGTCTTTAGAAATCCTACTCCGATGTTAGGACAAGGGAGTTAGAGTTCAAAGTGGATGATTGGGTCTACTTGAAAGTTTCACCCATGAAGGGTGTTATGATATTTGGTAAGAAGTGGAAACTTAGTCCCCGGTATATTGGCCTTTACAGAATATCAAAAAAGGTAGGTAGTGTAGCTTATGAGTTAGACCTACCACAAGAGTTAGCAGCAGTTCATTCGGTATTTCACGTCTCCATGTTGAAGAAATGCATGGGAGATCCTTCATTGATGATACGAACTGAAGATATTGGGATCAAGGATAGCTTATCTTATGGGGAGATTCCTGTTCAGATTCTAGATCGCCAAGTTCGCAAGTTAATGACTAAGGAAGTAGTATCAGTCAAAGTTCTTTGGAGGAACAAGTTTGTTAACGAAGCTACTTGGGAAGATGAAGAAGATATGAAGAAGAGATATCCACATCTCTTTGAAATCGGAGAGATTTCAGACCAAGGTACTAATTCTCTTCTTAGTACTCTTTAAATTTTAAGTTGGCATGTTGTTTTTTTGCATTGCTTGTTGGGTATTGAGCTGAATGTTAGATGTTACACCCTTAGCCTAGTAAGAGTAATCTCATTCAAGGACGAATTTCCCAAGGGGGAGATATTGTAACATATCGCCAATTTGAAATAACTAGGAAGAAGTTAAGAATTGGGAATAGTCATTTTAGGAAAGAATGAAACATCTGGAAATTTATTAAGTTTGGGTTTTTGGTCAACTTCAACCGGCCATAACTCCTAGCTCAGGATGATTTAGGTGTGTTTCTAGATACCGTAGGAAAGATCATTGAATTACCTTTTCAACGCCGCCGAGTTTGCGCGATTCCGAGTTTGTATGAGTGAGATATTCCCTTTGAAAGTTGGGCCGCTTAGATAAGGAAAGTCTAATCCGAATTTTGGAAGGGTATTTTAGTCTTTTCCTTGCCCAATTGTTTTATTTCATTTTTGGTAATTAAGTTAGGGTTTAATCAGAATTAGACCTGTTTAGAAAGGTTGAATTTCACGCTAGGCCTTGGAGAAAAGAGAAAATAGGAGAAAGGAGAAGAAAAGTTCAAAGTTCATCGATTTCTTGGAGATTTTCGTGTGGATTTCGCCAAGGATTTAATCCTACGATGTATGTGAGGCTTTCATAATGTTGGGTTCGTTCACCCACGTGCCAAACATGTTTATTTCAGCGTGAGTTCGTCCTAAGAGAGTTTGAAATTTGATGTTCTTGATATCTATTCTTGAAATTGATATTGTTCTTGAGTTGGGCTGAAATTGAGAAGGTTTTGAGATCATTACGTCAAATTATTGAGTTATTTGAAGTTAGAATCTTAGGTACATTTGCTGGGTATCTATATCTAAAAGTAATTTGGGAAAAAGAATCGAGTTTGGGCGAATTGGGGCTGGAAAACGAAGAAGAAAATTAGTCAGGAAAATCTGGGCACTGGCTCCGCGTAGTTGACCTGCTCGCCAGATTTGGGAAAAATTATTTCGCGGAGCGGAGTGGTCATGGACCGTTCTCCCTCAAAAAGTATTTTCAGGACCAAAATGTAAATACCTCTCCGCGTCGCGGACCTGCCCTCAGACAATGATTTTTTTATCTTTTCTCATGTTTAGCTATCTAAAAACACTCCTAAACATCATGAGATCTTTCCTATCACAAATCACAATCCTTGAACCCATAATTCAATTCAAGGAACGTGAAGATTCAAGTTTAGAAGTTAAGAAGCAAGTCAAGAGAAGTTCATTAAAGTTTTCTAAAGTCTTTCACAAACGTTTTAACTTTGTTCTAAGGCTTTAGTTTTAAAGTTAAGAAAAGAGTAAAGGGTTGAGTTCATTTCTCCAAAAGTTATAAGGGAACTAAGTATTCCCAAGAGTTTAAAATGTTTTCACACAAGAAAGGGAATATCGAATCCAAGAGAGCTTTTCAGCTAAGTTTTGAGTAATTATCTCAAACCAATGAAAGATGTTTGTTTTAAAAATATATGAGCTAAGTATATTTTGGGAGTAGTATTGAGCACCGATATGGGGATGCGAGTTCATATTAACTCAAGTCTCCATAAACCATGTAGCCATCATGGGTAGTAAAGGATCATACTTTTTAGATGACTCCT
>JAJONZ010019157.1:0-26843 GCA_029582445.1 Solanum paucissectum | reverse complement strand
CATTACTATTTATAATTTTGCATTATTTTTTATGTCCACGTGGGCAAATATATATGTTTAAAATACGGTATTAAATAGTCTAGGGAGGTAATAGGTCCTCATGAAAGTTTAGTATCGCAACAGCAAATTCGACCAAAGTTGAGATATTATTTAGACTCCTATCCCTATTATATATAATTTCTTCTTTTTATATACTTTTGAAATAAGCATATTTAATATATATATATATAATCATATTGTCAAGTAAAATAAATAAAAATATATTAAATTTTTATCAGAATAGATTGGAGGCCAAAACTGTCAATGCTATGTGATAAACCACAAACTTCCACAGGCTGACAGGCATTTGATTCAATAACTCCATGATAAACAAGAATAGTAAATGTACATGGCTCCGACATTACCCTCAAGGCCTATATCTTTCTCCCGTTGATAAGGATGGATCCAGATATCTCTTTGAAAAGCAGATGATTGTTAAAAAGGTCAAAAGTTGTTGTTATTGCCTTTTCAAAACCCCCTCACGCGCCCAAAATATGTGCATCACACGTATTTTGGACAAAAATGTCACATAGGACGATAAGTCAAAAAATGGGTTTAGAATATTGTGTTTCAATGAGTTTAAGGGTCTAGTTGATAAAGTGATGAGTAGGAGGATCCAACTGACAAATAGAGTCAAGAACAAGGATCTCCCAGGTCATTTCGCCTTTTGAAAAACTTAAAAGCGACAGAATACTGTACATCTTTTTGTACTTATATATTACTATTGGTTTTTCGAAAAATTCTCTGGTTATAAAAAGACAACTACTAGGATAACAAGGGAAGACACCAAATGATCGTTTGTATTGATCTTCGTGCCAGCTCGCCATCGCATGGGCACCTCAACTATTATTACATTCCAGGCTCCCACCAAAGCAAATATCTCATGAATCCACCAAATACGCATCTCCAATCCATATATCAAATTTTATACCAAATTTAGAGTCGATATTATTTTTGATGTAATTAACTCCAATTTACTGTGTTTCTCAAGAAGATAGCAAGGCCAGTAGACTAAATTTTTTCCTTCTATCAAGAGGTGTCAATACTTGTATATATATTTATTAAATAAAAATTTGACCTCTATATATAATGTAATTTTTCAAGGAAGGGATGTTGCTTGACACCCCTTGACCAAGGGTGAGTTCGCCCCTGAATCAACTCATACGTGTTAGATGGTGCTCCCTCTGTCCCCTTTTACTTGTCCAATTTTATTTTTTTAGTTATCCTTTTTGACAAATCAAGAAAAGATAATATCTTTTTTACCTATTATACCCTCAATTCAATTAAAGAGCTAATGTTTTTTAAAAAGGTAGAAACACTTTAATGAGTAAATTAATTTTGGAGTTCTGTAAATTAATTGGGGTAAAATGATAAATTCACTATGTCAATTAATATTTTCTTAATAGGCGTGTTAAGTCAAAATCAGACAAGTAAATAGGAACATAGGGAGAACTATATAATCATTTTATGGAATTCTATAATTTTGGTTTAATTTCTAAATTTGTGTTCAGAAATATATTTAGTAGGTACTTTTTCTAGTTTATATTAAGTGAATTGTTGGTTGGTTCAAATTCTAAATTTATGTTCAGAAATCTATTTAATATGTACTCCTTCTAGTTTACATTAGGTGAATTGTTGAAACTTATTTATACTTCCAAACAAGTGAATTATTCATAATTTTATTAAAACTATTGAGACTTTTCCATTTGATTCAATAACTCCAAAATAAGTATAATACCAATAAATGTAGCTTGCGTTTCTAAAAGAAGATGACCTTTTTTTAATCAACTCACACGTGTTATAAGGTATGTTAAAATAATAATTCAAAGTTAAAATAAGAAATCCAAGTTGTTCAAGATTTATTATTTCTGGTAATTATTAATTAATGTCTAGTTAGGATTTATTTTTCCTAGTTCATATAAAAATAGGTTTTATAGTCCTAGTTTAATTTATTTCTTACAATTTTTAATAGAGATATTGCTAGTTATTTTTCAACATACAAAAATATACAAAAAAGAAAGACCTATAGAGAAATATAGAGAACTTGAAATAAGATTTAAGAAATTTTGAGTTTATAAATAAAATATTTTCCTTCAAGGTACTATACACATTTTTATCAAATTCCATAATTTTGATTTTAAATTCTGAATTTGTGTTTAGAAATCTATCTTATATAATTCTTCTAGTTTATATTAAGTGGATTTTTGAAGCTTTTTTATAATTCAAAATAAGTTAATCATTCAAAACTCAAAAAGAATGTTTGGGATTCTGTTCATATTAATCCTTCATTTAATGTGATTCTTACCAACTTCAAATTTTTTTTAAAATTTAGTTTGATATAATCAAAAGAGTGATAGTGAAAAGTATCATTTCGTTTATATCCTTAAATTTTTTTCTTAAGAAATATGACATACCAAATAATTCATTTAATATGAACTATAAATAGTCTAAATTATTAATTTAAAATTCAATAACATAAGAAAAGTAGAATCTAAAACTCATAAGTTTCAAATCGCGAGTTCATCTCTCAGTATCTGACACGATGATTCCTCAAGTCATGATGACACCTACTTTAACCCTCCAGTAGGTAGGCCAAATCATTACCCAGAACGACAAGTAATGAGTATAGTGGTAGAACTAAACAAAATTAACACTAAACAATAAAACAAGGCAGAAGCAGAAGAAAACAAAATTCTATATACAAGAGAATCCCTTCCGGAACCTGAAAGTCACGAGTACAGAGCTGGCTAAAATGAAAGTACAACTCTAAAAAGTGGAACATAACAAGCTGTCTCAAAGAAAAAAGGCTTGCTAAACATATATACATTAGGAGACAAGCAGATCTAGGACGCCAAGTGTTCACCCACGTCTTCGATCTCAAAAACTGCCGAAGATGGCAGAAACAATCACCGTTGGAAGATGGCACTAAGACCTACATCATGAAATATATGTAAAGTGTAGCATAAGTACCAAAACAAAGGTACTCAATAGGCATCAAAGGTAGACTGAGCAAGAAAGAGAAAGACAATATGAAAAGATAAACTCTAAACACAAAGAGAGGTCAAATCAGATGCGAAAGAAAGCACACGAGCATACTGAAAGTAAATCTTAGTATAACTAAAATAAACCTGATTGGACCCCATAAGCGCAGAAGGTACACTCATGCAAAAGTTTAAATATAACCTGAGGTAGACATCCATAAGTCCAACAAGTATAGAGAATAACTAAGTATACTAAGAGAAGAGTACCATGAAGCAAAAATCAAGAATATTAAGTCATCAGGTCAACTCCCAGCCCAACTGTCACGACTCAGGGGTACCCCCTAGACATAACACGGCGTACAAGACTTCGAAAAGTCTCATACAAGCCTCATAGCATTTTTGAACATAAGAGCATAGGAAAAATAGTGCGGAATTTAAAACTTTTAATTTACAATCGAAGTCATTTTTCATAAAAGCAAGCGGAAGCCTTTCTAAACTTTGTCTCAAACCATCTACAACACTTTGAATAAACTTTGGGACTAAGCCCATACAAAAGCTCTAAACATAAAATAAAAGACATAAAGGGAAATAGGGGGCTCGTCCTCGAAACTATGAGGACTCACCAAATCTTCATCTCCTTGCTCCTTAGAAACTTATCCTTCAAATATAGAACATCAAATCTCCAAACCCTACACTTTGGTAAAAATGAAGAAATATGGGTTAGCACATTTAATGTACTAAGTATGATAGCCATGCAAAAATCATGCTTAAAAAGGACATTTTATTTGAAAATCATGCATTATGCAAATTTGAGAAAACTTCATGAACATAAGTATAAGAGGCATAAAATACAAACATAACCAACATACAAGTCATTTCATCATATTAGAACATAATCAACCTATTGTCACGCCCCGAGAGCACCCCCTAGACGTGACCGGTGTACTTGACCCCAAAGGGGTCTCATACAAGCCTCATAGCATACATGAACATGAAAGCATACGAAAATAGTGCGGAATTTTAAAATTTTTCTTTACTATCGAAATCTCTTATAAAATGAAAGAGAATCTATGACATTATGTCTCAAACCATCTATAACATTATAATTAAGACTCTTTAATATAATCTTAGGGACACAAACCTTACATATATCTAAAACATAAAAGAAAGACATAAGGGAACATAGTGGGTTTTGTCCTCGAAACTATGAGGACTCACCAAGTCTCCATCTCCAAGTTTCTTAGAAACCTATCCTTCAAGTATAGAACATCACATCTCCAAACCCTACACTTATAGAAAATGTAGAAATATGGGGTTAGCACAAAAAGTACCAAGTATGGAAGCCATGCAAGAAAATCCTTAAAACATGCATAAAAAAGGACATTTCATTTGAAATCATGCTATATTCCATTTTGAACATCATCTTTGAAATAGTTGGAGAATGCAACCAATAAGGCAACTCACATACATTTCATTATAACATGATCAATATCATTATAATAACAAGCATAGTCTCAAACATCAATATAATACACATCCCAATCTTCACAATACATAGTCTCCAATCATAAAGTACTACAAATTCAAATACCAAGATCATCTCATCATTAAGTAAACATCACATAAGCAACCCCTAAGGAACCCTTGTGAAATGTATGGTTGACATCCCATAATACCAACCCTACTAAGTACTCCATTGAAGCTACCTTAGTCATGCATTTCATCTTTAGACCTCATTATAATCAATAATCACAAATAAGGAAACTGTCATGTACATTACTTGAATTATATGTTTGTTCTTGCTTCATTATGATACGTATATGTATGCGAATGTTGCATTATTGATCACAATATTTGTAAATGATATAGATGAATGATGAATGCCATAAATCATGACTTGATTGTATGATTATGAGAATGTACTTGTGATTGTGATTGTGGCTTGTTGAATGGATCGGGTGTTGCATTTGACACACTAACTTGAATCGGTTGCCACGTTCTGGCATAAATATGGGATAGGTTGCCACGTTCCGGCATAAACATTGGATCGGGTACCACATTCTGGTATGCTAATTGTTTAAGTTTGGGTTCCATGAGAGGACCAATGAGTTGACATGATTGTGTATCTTGAGAAATGTGAAATTGTACCTTGTTTGTAATTATTGATAATATTGTATATGTTCGAAATATGCATGTGATTATATTATTGTAATGACTTATATATGTTGCACTTAGTAGGATAGCTGTGTGATCCTACTAGTACATTGTGGTTGTGTACTGATACTGCACTTGCTCTTTCTTTGTTGAGTACAGGGAATCTTCAGGCAACTATTGACAGACCTCGCTTAGAAGATCAGTGATCGTCGTTTGAATTCAAGGGTGAGCTAGTTCTTTCGGGCTGCCATGAGTTCTCTTTCCGTCCATCTCTATATTTCGGACTTAAACTTTCTAGTTAGTTATTAGTTCATTAGTTTGGAGTTGTATCCCTTCTTGTTTAGACTTGTTGAACTTAAATGTTTTGGTACATTGACTTTCAGGTTCTAGTGTATTTTCTTCATTGTTTAGTTATTAGATCTTTTGGAAGTTTATGGGAACTTCAGCCTTAGCTATTTAACTTGCTTCCGTATCTTAAATGCTTTAGTTTTTGGTTTAGTTGCGTGGTTTGGGTTGTAGTAGTAGTTCTCCCACCGGAGGGTTAGTGTGGGTGGCAATCACAATGGTCTGGGTCGTGACAAAATTGGTATCAGAGCCTAGGTTCATTGATCTCGATGTACCAAAATGAGTCTACTAGAGTCTTGCGGAATGGTACGGGGGCGCCTTTACTTTTCTTCTAGAGGCTATAGGACTTTAGGAAATCTCTCTGTTTTCTCTTGTCTCCTTTCGTGCTATGACTTGATTCCAATTGGTGTCTACCTCCTTCACTCTTATGTCTGCAGAGGTTAACACTAGATTCAACGGCGTCAGGCCCGTAGCTCTCGTCAATGCTCCAGCTGAGGAATCTGCAGCGAGAGGTCACGGTCGAGGCAGGGGTAGATGAAGAGCTAGGGGTAGAGGCCGAGGAAGAGTGGCGCCTACTAGAGATGGGGTACCAGTCGAAAATGCTACCCAAAATGAGGCCCCTCCCATACATCATAAAGAGATAGAGGAGAATGTTGAGGTTGAAAATGTTGAGGAGGTTGGACAAGAGGAAGAGGTGCAGGCTGAGACTACCAGTGTTCCTCTCACAGACCCAGTATTATCTTCATGTCATTCCTGAAAGGGTTGGTTGGTCCTGGAGTGCTTCTTTTGCTCAAGCAACTCAAGCTCCTGCCAATCCTCCTATTGCTATCACTGTCCCCAAGGTGGGAGGGAATGTAGGTAATGATGCTTTCTTTCGTCCTTTGTCGGGTTCTGTTATGACTGGTAATGAGCATGAAATATTGACTAAGTTTTTTAGGCTAAAGCCTCCTGTATTTCTTGGTTATGAGAGTAAGCATGCTTATGAGTTTATCCTAGATTGCTATGAGAGGCTTCATAAGTTGGGAATTGTCCATCAGCATGGGGTTGAGTTTGTGACTTTTCAACTTCAAGGTGAGGTTAAGCAGTGATAGAGAGCTTATATGGAATGTAGATCTTCAACTTTACCCCCACTCTCTTGGACCCAGTTTCATGCTTTGTTTTTAGAGAAATATGTGCCTAGGACTTTGAGAGATCGCAGGAAGGATGAGTTAATGGCTTTGGAGAAAGGTGGTATGTTTGTGGCCGCTTATGAGGCCAAGTTCCATGCTTTGTCTAGATATGCTACCCAATTGGTGACTACTGAGGAGAAGTTGATCCATTTGCTTATTAGGGGATTAAACTCTGAGTTGCAGGTATTATCTGTTCATATGACCTCTGCACAGATGAGAAGCTTTAATGAGGTATCTGACTTTGTGAAGAAAGTGGAGGGGGTGAGGCAAGACGGTTAGGCTAAGGCATTGGAAAAAAGGGCCAAGAACTTGGGTAACTTTCAAGGTTCTTATTTCAGGGGGTCCGGAAGGTCAACGCTTGCAGCCAAGCCAATTCAGTACGCTATGCCTGCCTCTACAGGTAACTACTCAGGAACTTCATCCCATAATTTGATTCAGGATAGCCAATGAGTCATGCCTTCGACGGGCGGAAGACCATCTTTTGATCGTACTTGCTACAATTGTGGAGAACCTGGGCATATGAGGAGAGATTGTCCCCACTTATGAGTGCTAGATTCCGCGCAGCAGCAGACTAGAGCAGTGGTACCCACAGGAAATGGTAATAATGGTCGAGGGCGTCCACAAGGTGGGCGAGAAGGTAATCAGCGAGGTCGTGGGGGTAAGGGAAATGGTAACGCAGGCAAAGGTGCAGCGTAACCAGGCAGGGAAGTACCTCGTCAATATGATATGGCTCTTTGTTATGCCTTTCCATGCAATAATAAGGCAGAGGCGTCTGACGCGATGATCACAAGTACTATTCTTGTCTGTGACCGGATGGCTAATGTGTTATTTGATTCGGGTTCTACTTATTCATATGTATCTGTGCAATTTACCGCAACATTTTCTATGATTTGTGATATACTTGATGCCCCCCATCCATGTTTCTACCCTAGTTGGAAAGTCTATCATAGTCACCCATGTTTATCGTGCTTGTCCTATTTTGTTTAAGGATTTTCAGACTTAGGCTGATTTGGTGATTTTGGATATGATTGCCTTTGATATAATCTTAGGCATGACTTGGTTGTCCCCCTATTATGCTGTGCTTATTTTGTAATACTAAGTCTGTAACTTTAGAAATTCCAGGAAGGAAAAAGTTAGAGTGGGAAGGGGTGTACAATCCTAAGCAAGCTAAGATCATATCCTCCATTCAAGGTAGTAAACTGGTTGAGCAGGGTTGTTTAACTTATTTAGCTCATATTCGGGATGTTGAGGTTGAGTCTCCATCTATTAAGTCTATTCCTGTGGTGTCAGAATTTATAGAAGTGTTTCCTAATGATTTTCATGGTATGCCTCTGGATAGATATATAGACTTCTGCATTGATTTAGAACCTGGTACTTGTCCCATTTCTATCCCTCCATATCGCATGGCTCCAGCAGAATTAAGAGAGCTTAAGGCTCAAATCCAAGAGCTTCTTGATAAGGGATTTATCCATCCTAGTGCTTCCCCATGGGGTGCTCCAGTTTTATTTGTTAAGAAAAATGATGGTAGTATGAGAATGTGTATAGATTACTGACAAGTGAATAGGGTCACTATTCGAAACAAGTACCATTTGCCTTGAATAGATGATCATTTTGATCAATTGCAAGGTGCATCAGTTTTCTCCAAGATTGATCTAAGGTCTAGCTACCATCAGTTGAAAATTATGCCTGAGGATGTGCCTAAAAAGACATTTAGAACCCGTTATGGGCACTACGAGTTTCTAGTTATGTCCTTTGATTTGACTAATGCGCATGAAGCTTTTATGAGTTTGATGAATGGGGTGTTCAAGCCATTTCTTGACTTCTTTGTTGTAGTCGTTATTGATGACATTTTGGTCTATTCGAAAATTAAGGAAGAGCATGTCGACCATCTTCGTATTGTTTGGGTGTTCTTGGGAAACAAAGGTTATATGCAAAATTCTCTAAGTGTGAATTTTGGTTGACTTCGGTTGCATTTTTAGGGCATGTAGTTTCAAAAGAAGGGGTAATGGTAGATCCTCAAAATATTGAAGCGGTTAAGAATTGGGTTCGGCCTAGCTCTGTGATAGAAGTTAGGAGTTTTGTGGGGCTCGCTAGCTACTATCATTGATTTGTGAAGAACTTTGCTTCTATTGCCACTCACTTGACCAATTTGACCAAAAAGGAGATACCATTTGAATGGACTGAAAAATGTGAGGAGAGCTTCCAAAAGCTTAAGACTGTCTTGACCATCGCACCTATTCTAGCATTACCGGTTGAAGGTAAGGATTTTATTGTTTATTGTGTTGCTTCACATTCTAGTTTGGATGTTGTGTTGATGACGGATAAGAACGTTATAGCTTATGCATCGCTTCAATTGAAGGTGAATTAGAGAAATTACCCAACACATGATTTGGAGTTGGCAGCGGTAGTGTTCACTCTTAAGATCTGGCGACATTATCTGTATGGTGTTAAGTGTGAGGTATTTACTGATCATTGTAGTTTACAGCATATGTTTACTCAAAAGGATTTGAAATTGAGACAGAGAAGATGATAGAGTTACTCAAGGATTATGATGTGACCATTCAGTACCATCCGAGCAAGGCTAATGTAGTGACAGATGCTTTGAGTCGAAAAACGATGAGTATGGGTAGTTTAGCTTGATTGAGTGTAACCAAGCGACCTTTGGCTAAGGAAATTCAGACCTTAGAGTCTAAGTTCATGTAGTTGGGCATCTCATAAAAAGGTGGGGTGTTAGCTAGTAATGGAGTAAGGGCCACATTCATTGAAGAGATCAAGGCCAAACAATTTGAGGATGAAAATTTGAATGAACTTAAGAAGAAGACCACGATTGGTACGACACAAGTGACCACTCTTGATGCGGAAGGTGTGCTCAATTTTAAAGGAGGAATCTGTGTTCCTAGAGTAGATGACTTGATTCAGAAAGTGTTGGCAGAATCTCATGGTTCGCGATATTCTATTCATCTGGTGTGACCAAGATGTACCGAGATTTAAAGCGAATTTATTGGTGGCAGGGCATGAAGAAGTATATAGTAGAGTTTGTGCCTAAGTGTCAAAATTGTCAACAAGTGAAGTATGAACATCAAAGGCCTGCAAGTTTGCTTCAAAGAATGCTAATTTCGGAATGGAAGTGGGAGATGATAGCCATGAATTTTGTGGTTGGTCTTCCCAAAACTTTGGGGAAGTTTGATTCTATTTGGGTAGTGGTTGATAGATTAACTAAGTCTGTCCATTTTATTTCGGTAAGAATAGATTATAATGCTGAACAATTGGCTAAGGTATATGTGAAAGAGGTAGTAAGGTTGCATGGGGTGCCCCTTTCTATCATCTCAGACCGTGCTAGCCAATTCACATCCAAGTTTTGGAGGAAATTACACGATGAATTGGGCACACAACTCACTTTTAGTACTGCTTTCCATCCACAGACGGACGGGCAGTCCGAGAGGACTATTCAAGTGTTGGAAGACATGTTGAGGGCATGTGTGATTGATTTTGAAGGACATTGGGATAAATTCTTACCTTTGTGTGATTTCTCTTATAACAATAGTTATCACTCCAGCATAGATATAGCACCATTTGAGGCACTCTATGGGAGGGGATGTAGATCACCCATAGGATGGTTCGAGGCTGGAGATGTGAAACCTTTGGGGGTTGATTTAGTGAAGGATGCTCAAGATAAGGTGAGGAGTATTCAAGCTAAGCTTTTACCATCCCAGAGTAGATAGAAGAAGTATGCGGATCATAAGGTAAGATACATGGCATTTCAAACCGCTGAGAATGTTCTTCTTAAGGTATCACCCATGAAAGGGGTGATGAGATTTGGCAAGAAGGGTAAGCTAAGTCCGCGATACATTGGTCCCTTTGAGGTTCTTGAATGTGTAGGACCGGTGGCGTATAGATTGGCTTTACCTCCTAATTTATCGGGAGTTCATCCGGTATTTCATGTGTCCATGTTGAAGAGGTATCATGGTGACAGGGATTATATCATTAAGTGAGATTCAATTGTGTTAGACTTTACCTCCAATATGAGGAGGAACCGATTCCAATTCTTGATCGTGATGTGCGTAAATTGAGGACCAAGGAGATTAAGTCCGTGAAAGTTTAATGGAAGCATCGTCCAGTTGAGGAAGCTACTTGGGAAACCGAGAGGGACATGCGAGACAAGTATCCCCAATTGTTCGTCGATTCAGGTACTACATCATCCCTTTTTTAGCCTATTTTTCTTAAGTTTTGTCACTCGGGGATGAGTGATGGGTTAATTGGTATCTACTGTAACGACCGGGTTCCGTCATTATAGAAAAGCCAATGTGGAAAAATTTTGGCCCGAAATACTTTTTTGTAGTAACTTGGAATTTCCCAACCTATTCCAGATTTGGACGAAATCAGAGTCATTGAGGTCTAGGGAAATATGGTAGTAATTGGGTGATCTAATTATTATTTTGATTACATGATTAGTTAGATAAGTCGTTAAGAAATCCGTACTACCTTACGAAATTGAATTTGGGCGAATAGAACTCCCAAAATTAATCTTAGCGTGAACGGGTAGTTTCTGAGTGTCGTTGGTTGAAGGCGTGTTGTGAAATGGGGGGTTTTTGGATTTATTTAATGTGCTCACTATTTCTTGCAAGCCGCTTTGGCGGTGGTTTCTGCCGCCAGGGCGGGGCCGCTGTAACTGGGTGAGGACCGCTGTGGCGGGCCATGCGCGACTTAAAGTCGTAAATAAACCCCAAAAACGTTTATTATGCAATTTTTGAATTTGAGAGCTAAGGAATGAACCTAGAGCTTTTCTTGACAGTTTTCCACCATTCTTGAGGCTAAAGGTAAGATTTTCACTCATCGAATCCATTTTTCGATCCATAGAACGTAATCTAACGGGTAATTATCCATGGGGATATGTTTTGATCTGGAATTTATGGTGGAAAAAGCCCTAATTTCGATAGTGGGATCATGGGTATGATCTAGGGTTGTTAGAATTGTTAGTAATCCAGGTAATTAGTGATTGTTTATTAATTCCCGTATTACATTGATTGTTTGTAGACCAAGAACAAGCGAAACGAATACGGAAAGGGAAGGATCAAGTTTCTTAGGGTTTCAAGCTTGTTTCGAGGTAGGTGATGGTTGTGATTTCATGATTGTGTGATATATGTTTGTTCTTGCTTCATTATAATACGTTTATGTATGCGAATGTTGCATTATTGATCACACTATTTGTAAGTGAGATAGATGAATGATGAATGTCATGAATCATGACTTGATTGTATGATTATGAGAATGTACTTGTGATTGTGATTGTGGCTTTTTGAATGGATCGGGTGTTGCGTTCCGACACACTAACTTGGATCGGTTGCCACGTTCCAGCATAAATATGGGATCGATTGCCATATTTCATCTTAATCATTGGGTCAAGTACCACATTCCGGTATGCTAACTGTTTGGGTTTGGGTTCCATGAGAAGACTAATGAATTGACATGATTGTGTATCTTGAGAAATGTGAAACTGTACCTTGTTTGTAATTGTTGATAATATTGTATATGTTCGATATATGCATGTGATTATATTGTTGGAATGGCTTATATATGTTACACTTAGTGGGATAGTCGCGTGACCCTACTAGTACATTGTGGTTGTCTACTGATACTGCACTTGCTCTTTCTTTGTTGAGTACAGGGCATCTTCAGGCGGCTATTGACAGACCTTGCTTAGAAGATCAGTGACCGTCGTTCGAATTCAAGGGTGAGCCAGTTCTTTCGGGTTGCCATGAGTTCTCTTTCTGTCTATGTCCATATTTCAGACTTAAACTTTCTAGTTAGTTATTAGTTCATTAGTTTAGGGTTGTATCTCTTCTTGTTTAGACTTTTTGAACTTAGATGTTTTGGTACATTTACTTTCAGGTTCTAGGTGTATTATCCGCATGGTTTAGTTGTTAGATCATTTGGTAGTTTATGGAAACTTCAGCCTTAGCTATTTAACCTGCTTCCGTAACTTAAATGCTTTAGTTTTTGGTTTAGTTTCTTGGTTTGGGTTGTAATAGTGGTTCTCCCACCGGAGGGTTAGTGTGGGTGCCCATCACGATAGTCTGGGTCGTGACACTTTATGTCAGAGGTAGGCCTAACGCGTATTTGAAAAATAAATGTGCCAAAATATTTTATTACATTGGTCTTTATTTAATTAAACGAATATATTCCCAAAGTTAAATAGCAAAATAGCCATAAGCTTTATTACATGCCAAAAAAGAAAGAAAAAAAGAAGAAGCTCTCCACCTTTGTCTCATGGCATGCTCGTGGTTTAATCTCCATAGGCCAAAGTTTGGGATCTTCATAGCTATTTGCATCACAAAAGGGTTGGTAATACCCTCCCTCCGAAAGTTTAATTAATTTAGAACAAACGGTCCATATTTTGGCGCAACTATTTTTCAAATAATGCACACGTAAATGATAAGAGTCACTCAGGGTCGTGAATCCACTTGGACATTTGGATAAAGTTGACTAATGAACTTATATTCCAAGGATATTAAGCCTCTTAAGTTTGCATGATGCATGTATCTTAAAAGGTTTTGGTTTAGCTCTAACCTGGGTAAATTAAAAGTGGGTTTACTTGACACAAGGTTTCCAAGTGTAGAACTCGAGTGAGAAGGCTACGCGGTCACACAGAAAAAGATCCGGACACACTTCGCATACGCAAACTCTCCTAAACTTTGGGTTTTTGAAAAAAATTGCGGGTGCAGAAAACACACCACGTGTGTACGTATGATAGTGTGAATTTTCCAAGATTGGAGGATGTATGAACGGAATGACAATTTATAAAGTTGTAACAAATATATAATTTATGAAAAACAGTAACAAATAAACAGTTTATATCAAATAAGCATGAAATATAAAGAATTAGGCATGTAAATTAAAACAAGCAAATAAAATGAGACAAGCAAATGCTAAAAACCTTAGTAATTAACATATGTCTGTTATGGTTTAGAATTTAAAGTCCCTAGTGAAGTCGTCAAGCTGTTATACTCCATTTTAACTCGAGATCAAAGAGTGTACAACATATTGGTGATTTCCAAATTATTAACTAACTTAAGAAATCACCACCTAATTAATTACGGTGAATTAAGGCACTTAAAATGATTAAGTTGTTGTCTAAAGTTAAACTTCATTTTAATGTCTACTAAACATGAGATTGTAGGTAAGAGTTCTAGCTATCCTAAAGGAAAGGAGTAAGGCAACCTTTCAGATTCGTTACAAAACGATTACCGACCAAACTTAGGTAAATTAATGAACAAAATAATTTATAAATTATAAATTCATTTTCTTGAATAACTTTACTCTAGTCCCCCAAAATCTATGGCTAAGTAAATAAAATAAGAAAAAATTAATATTTTACTAGTACATTAGTCATGCTTAATTTGAAAAAAAAAAAGTTTTCTTAGAACACATTTTTGAAGAACAAAAAAAAAATTACTTTCAGAAAAAAATTTCTAATGAAAAGATACCAATTTTTTAAACATAGAGACTTCAAAGCTTAATGAATGAATTTTCATCTGTAAAAGGTTTTTTTTTTTTTTAAAAAGAAAGCTGGAATATATTAAAGACTTACAAATGAAAACTAATATAGAAACATATGTTAACTACAAAGAACTTTATCCCCAAAAAGAAGCAATCGAAAAAAAAAGAAAAGAGGAATACCTATAATACATGATCACAAGCAATCATTTAAAGCAAAACATAACACGAAATCACTAAAAATATAATGGAGTAATTTTTTTTTATCTCCTCATTGTCTCACTTAGATGAGTTTTGAGGAAGGATGAGACATAACGTGAGAAGGAAGAATGCACGTTTCAAAATATAGTAGCGGCAATGAATCTACGTGGCAGTGAGAGTCTTTCGTTGAGACACCATTTTTTCTCCCAAAAGTGTATAGTCCTGATTGAGAGCAAAAATAATATACATTTGAGACGAACGTAGAGTAACTAGTCTGACACATTTATTTCCTCTTTGTATAACACTAAAAAGAACTTGTTATAGTATAACTTCTACTAACCAAGTAAGAATCTCAACTTAGCTTCTAGCATATACTTATAACATTTATCACCAAAGAAGACACAACAACCAAGGAATTTGAGACATAGGGAAACAAAAGATGAAAAGATAAAGAAATCAAACAGTATTAATACATTTTAATATCAAATGACTAAGGATTAACATGAGTTGATATCAATCGAAACATGGAAAGTTTCTATTCATTCAAGCAATTCACTCTTAAAAGTTAATGATACTATTAAGTAAATGTGAAAAATAGAAATTAAAGTTATAGCTTCAAGTTTTACTCGAGTATGTAACAATACGGACTTCATAATCGGAAGACTTTTTAAAAAAAAAAATACTTCTCTTGGAATAAAAATGCAACATCCAATCTTATCATTACAAAAAAATAAGTATAAGTTATGATTTCTACCTTACTTAATAAGACTATTTATTACATTAAGTACATGTCTTATGGGGTGAAAATAGAACAAAGAACTAAACATGAAACAAAATGGCTTCTAAGATGTTTAAAAACACCACTTCATATCTTAAACTAAAAAGAAAGAAGCAATGTATGAACTAACACATGGTATTATCAGATTTTTTACCTTTTGTGAAGCAGTGAACGTGAGACGCATGTATTAGATCTTAAACTCGATGGTCTCTGAACTCTTACTTGACTTGGATAGCAAGAGAAACAATAGAGCAAGCAGAATATATTTGTTATGGGAAACAAAAATTCAAAAGGATAGAGAAAATAATTTTTTAATCGCTGAAACTTATTTCGAGTGGACAACGGCGGCTGCCAAAATTGTCCAAAACGGAAACTTTCTCTAATACTTATAGAATGGAATTTGGGTTCTTGTTTTGGGCGGGATTTCTTTTAAAATCGAGTAAAAAAGATTCGATTGAATTTAAAATCAAATTTTTTATCTTACTCTATCAAAAATGGTAGAAGTCTTTCCTCTTGTGTTGAATGAATTAAGGAAGAGAGATGTTGATGAAGAAGAAAGGGGTGACATCTGATTGTTTCAATAGGAAAAGACAAATGTTGCATCAAAATGGAACTCTGAACTTTTTCCTTTGCGGAAAGTCGTGGTAGTTAATTTGGAAGAGAAACAATAGAGTGAAAAGAAAGGGACGAGTTATTTCCTCGTTTTAGGGTTCGGGCTAATTTGGAGCGGATTTAGGATTGTTTTGTTGGGCCAATTTTGAGTTGAATATTTGGGGTCTTTTACTGGCCAATTTTGGGCGTAGTTTGGGGGGTTTGGCCGAATTTATTGGCCTCTTTCCTTCTTCTTCTAAATTATTTTGGGTTCTAACTTTTTATAACTAATACAATATATATTATAAGATAACAATTAATAATTTATAAAATAAATATCATATTATAACTTCAGATTAATATAAAGTATATATACAAAAATATGGATTTATAATTAACTTAATAAATACGAAACTTGAAGTAAGATGACGACAATCAATTATTTAAGAAAAGAGGTGTAAAATGTAATAATATAATTTTAAGAATAAACATACAATTTTAGTAGATAAATAATCGTAGTAGTAAAAATAGTTGTGAAATGGATAATTTTATACATTATTAATTTAGAAGCTCGAAAATAATGAATTAGAAGAAAGGAGGGTCAAAATCGGGTGTCAACACTTAATATATTCAATATAGGTATTATATAAAATTATACCTCGGCAAGGAGATCGTGGATTATAACATGTAACTCCTGAACTTGGGTGACAACAATCCTATTGTCTGTCATCTTATAGTCCAAAAACTATACCAAAATTCTGAGTGCTTCCATGCTTCTGTTACCAAGAATCGTTCTTCATACAGAAATTCATCCAATAGAATAGAAACGTTCCCACTAATGAACCTCTGCAGACTCAACCTATTTGGATTGAAGAACACCTTTTGCTACCATCTCTTGAAATCGACCCCAGAAAACTTTGCAGGTTTCTCCGCCGGTACAAAAGAAACATTTGAGCGATTGGGTGCAACCAATGTTGTTGCAACATTTATTGTTCCAACATTGACTTGACTTGAATTATTCATTTATCTGTCATAAATGACAGAGAGTTTAGTATATGAAATACTTATATTAAAGATTAAATCATTATAACACCTAATTCTGATTTTACGATGAAGTTCTTATATATCTTCTAATTGTTAGTCAAATGAATCTTAAATTCAAATAAAATAGAAAATTATAAAGGTTTTAATCTCCAGAAACCTCAAAATAACTAAAAAATATACAAAAAAAATTCTTAAGATTGTTATCTCATGTATTCAGGTTATTAAAACAGATATAATAAAGATGAAAATAGAAAAAAAAACATAAAATAAAACAATATGATTCCATAGAACCTACTATGTGTCCTTAAAAAATTTAATCCCCTCAAGTACTCAAAGTTGTTGATTAATTTCTCTCAAGATAAAATGGATTAAGCATTTAAGAAGTCGCAATACCTCAAACTTTGATAATTTTAGCGAACTCAAAAAATATAGCAACGAGATCACACAGAGAGACTTAGTCGATCGACAATTTTATTTGTAAGATATGTATGCATAAGAAGAGAAAATTTAAGTTTTGAGAAATGACAGAAATCCTCTCTATTTATATCCAAACATAGGTGGTATCATTTGGAAAAATAAGTGTCTATTTGGAAGGAACATGTCCCTTCTAAGCGAATACAAATTAATTCCTTTATTTAATTAATTAACATTCTGAATTAATTTTGATAAAATGAAAATTAAATAATGAGATTTATTAAATAAATTTTGTCTAAAAAATATCAATTAATCAATCACATCATTTGTCATTGCCAAAGTCGAGGTCGAGTGACGATGGGGTGAGGGGGCACCCTCTACATAACCCTTTAAGTGCTAAAGAAAGTGTTTTCTAATATAAGGACAAATCTTTTCATTTCTTCTACCAATATGGGAGAAATGACTTTTCATTTTCAATGACTTTTGAGTTTAAATGACTTTTCATTTTTCCTCCAAATTGGTTCCCCCACATTTCACAATTTCACATTCATTCTTATTTCCCATTCACACTTTGTTTAAACCAAATACATATCTCATCATCGAGCAATTAAATGCATAAATTTCATCCATGATAATACTTCATTATTTCCTAATCTTTACAACCAATACAAATACACAGTGCGAAAGCACCTAAACTAATTTATATATTAGCTAAAATGGTAGATTCTCCATGAGCATCATAACTCAATAAAATGACCATAAAACTTCCCACAAATTATCACCAAAGGATCCTTGTAATATTACCTCATAGCTCCAAGAAGCTATAAGCATCACCAAGTTTTTTCCTACAAAAGTAACTTCAAACGTCACCATACCATAGAGAAAACATGTGCTACTTGCTCTCCACAACACCCCTTGATAATGCCTTGATTTTTTAAGGATTTGGTTGGTAAAATTTCTTGATTTTTAACTTGGAACCACAAGGGATAGAGAGGAAGACGATCTTACTTTTCTAAAAGAAATTGCATTGAGAATAGTTTTAAAATGCACTAATAAAGTGATTTTCACTCAAGCCGGTTTTCTAACATGTGTCTGTCCAAATAGTCCTCAATAAAATGGTCATAATATTTTACTCCGTTGTAAATTTAACGAACAATTTTATGTGTTGGAAACTGAACTTGTGGGCCTTAGATTAAGTAGGTTGTAACTGCTCTAACTGATTATATATTTAGATATATGCTTGTGCCAAGTAAGATCACATACAAGATTATATTAAAAATGTTGTAATCAATAAATCCATCAATTAGGAATTTTCCTCCAAGGCACCTTTTGGTGCCTATAACTTTGGAATATTTTTTTTACCAAATGAATTAATATAAATATTATTTCGTATAATCATTATAATTTTTAAATCAAAATCTCCTCGACGATTGACACATATTGTGATAATTTGGCTCGACAATCATACACTCGTTATCTTAAATGTTACAAAATTATGGAGTGTTATATTCAACCCCCTTAGAAACATTCTTCTACGAATGAAATATTTCACTTATATGATCACATTCCTACAATAAGACTAACTAATCCTCAATCTGTACTCAAGAATCTCAACAAAGTTCATTGTAAGGCTACATTACATCATAATACTAGCTTGCAATCATAAACATACTCTAAAATTTAACCATGTTGAATCATTAGGAAGAATTATCAATTACCAAACCATAACTTACCTTAGGTCATAAATAACTGTCGGTACTTCTATCTCATTCTTTTCTTCTTCTCATGTCATCTTCTCAACATTATTATTCCACTATAGCACTTTTATAGAGGCTATTTCTTTCATCTGAAGCTTCCTTAGCTGCCTATCCAAGATAGTGACAGCAGCTCAGCATATGGTAAGTCTTCTAAGATGTGAATATCAACAACAACTGTAATACGCAATGGATATTTGATACATTTTTGTAACATAGATCCATGGAATACATGATACACTACCTCTAATACTAAGGGAAATTCACGTTGATACGCGAACCTACCAATTCTTGTGATAATCTTATATGGCTCGACCTACCTGGAAAGATCTTCCATTTCTTGCCAAAAGGATAAGCCTTTAGTAAATCTCCATCTTTAATATCAAACTTTAACTCTCAACATCGAACATCTACATAACACTTTTGCTGACTATGTGTTACCTGTATTGTCTATAATAAGCTTTACCCTCTCTTTCACTTGCTGAACTAGATTGGGCCTTAGCAACTATGATTTCCCATTATCGAATCAACCGATTGGCGATCTACATTTTGCCCATGTTATGCCTCATAAGGGTCCATCTGGATACTAGCATAGAAGTTTTTATTATATGCGAACTCAATTAGAGGTAAGAGGTAGTCCAAACTTACTCTGAAGTCCAATATGTAGACATGTATCATATCTTTAGTTGTCTAAATTGCGTTCTTGGCTTGTCCAGTCTGCAGATTAAAGGTCATACTAATCTAAATACCGAAATCCTTCTAAAAAGATTTCTAGAAGATCGTTGTAAAATGATGCGCTATGTCCGAGATAGTAGACACTGGTGCTCCAAGTATGCAAACAATCTCATGATATAAAGCTTGGCATAACTTCAGTTTTATACATCATTCTGATTGATAAGAAATAGGCCATTTTGTCAACCCGTTTACATCATCCAAATAGAGTCATACCTCTGTTAAATGCGGGACAACCCTGTAATGAAGTCCATATTAATCATGTCGTACTTTCACATTCGAATTTCCAAATGACAATTTAGGCCTCCGAACCTTTGATGTTCAGCTATTTCCTACTGGAAATTGGGACACTTCGCTACTATCACAACAAATTGCTCTACACACTGTTCAACCAATAAACGTATCAGAAGTCACAATATATATTAATTGTTCATATATTAGATGAATAGCTAAAATAGTGAACCTTCAAGAGAATATTATTGTGAAGCTCCCCCACACTAAGCACACATAAATAACTTGATGCAGCTTAATCTCTAGTAAGCTCAAACAAAGGTTGTTGTTATTGCTCAATTTCTTCCTTTAATTTCAAAAGCTCAGGATCCTCGTGCTGCCTACTCTTTACTTTTGTTACAAAAGAAAACTGATATATTTTGAACAATAATGCCTTGATCCTCTTGGTCTAAGAATCGTACCCGCAAACTAGCTAGCTGGCGAAGTCTCTTGCCATCTCAACTCTCTCAAATTTTCCAAAGCTCACACTACCCATAGACTTTTACCTATGAGCATCAACAACTATATTAGCTTTGTTGAGGTGAAAATATCGACATCATAGTCTTTTAGCAACTCTAGCCATCTTCGACACTATAGATTCTACTCTTATATCTTAAACAGATATTGGATGTGTTGGTGACCTGTAAGGACATCAACATGAACCTCATATAAATAATGGTGCCAAATCTTTAAGATAAAAACAATTGCAACTAAGTCAAGGTTATAAGTAAGACAGTTATGCTCGTGTTTCCATATTTTTTTGGACGCGTACACAATAACTTTGTTGTGTTGTATAAGGACACAACCCAACCCAATCCTTGAAACATCACAATAAAAATATAACCTTTTTAGTCCTCGGGGAGAGTCAAGACATGTTCTCACACTAGCCTCTTCTATAACTCTGAAAAGTTCTGCTCACAAGCTTCAGTCCACTAGAACTTGGTTGCTTTATGATTCAACTTAGTTGTTGGTGCGGATATGGAAGAAAATCCTTCTACCAACCTACAATAATAACCTGATATGCCCAAAAAAGTACAAACTTCCGCTGGATTTAGGGTCCTTGGCCAATTCATCAAAGATTCAATCTTCTGTCCACCAACTTGTCACACCCCAAACTAGAAGGGGCGATCCAAGCACCTGTTGCCAAAACATAGGTCTGGACCGATCCTGCAAAACCATTTGCCAATGGTGCATAGCATCCACACGTAATCAATAAAATAAACAAGTATATTTAGACAGAAAAATAAGCCTT
Source organism: Solanum paucissectum (assembly GCA_029582445.1). Lineage (NCBI taxonomy): Eukaryota > Viridiplantae > Streptophyta > Magnoliopsida > Solanales > Solanaceae > Solanum > Solanum paucissectum. The sequence continues at coordinate 5,625 of JAJONZ010019157.1, read as the reverse complement.
CGATTGGAAAGGCCCGTGTCAACAACTTGGCAAAGAAAATTGCTACTCCCAATAGTTTATGTAAAGCAACCAACTTGTAACATGCAAAACTGGTTCAGTTTATCGAGGCCACTATGATCTCTATACAAAACTGTAAAGATGTTAATACAATATAATCTAAATGAATAGGTGGTTGAACTATCAACGACAATAACAATGCCCAACTAGTCTACATCATAGCTATAAAAGCTAACAAACTAGTCTACAAGCCTCTATGAGTACAATACTTAGTGGAACAAGGCCTTGACCTACCAAAAACTATAAATAATAAAATAGGAAAACCTCTGATATTGTGGCGACTCATGGAAGAATGATGATTCAACCACTCTTCTGAAGATTTGATTATGCTATTTAACATGTATGTTTGATCATTTCTTAAAACCTTCAACCATGAATGCAGTGCCCCTATACAATGGGGCATCAGTATTAAATAATGTACCGAGTATTTAAGGAAACAGAAAGTAATACCATAATACTATAAGTAATCTCATAGGAGGGTAGAAGTTGTTCTAAGCACTGTTATTTGCTTTTGAATATAGAATAATGAGATTGATAACATAAGTACTATAAATATTGAAGTGGAGAGCCTGAGATTAGCTAGTCATGTTCTCAACTTAGCCTTACAAACTATAACACACTTTGCTTACCTGAATTAAGCTAAATAATGTCATTAAACAATGAAGTACACATGGAGGAAGGTCAACAACTATCATAATATAACTTAGCTATTTCTTACACAGATCATACAATGATAGTCAAACAGCAACCTAAAACGTCACTAATAAATTACAATAGGTACAAACAACAAACAAGACCACCTACACAGGCCCCCATAGCCTCAGAGGTGTCAATTTAATATATATACCTCTATTGGTAATATTTATCCCCATAGGCAATCATTACAATTTGATGTCTCCTTGTGTACTCTACACATATGTAATCACCCGAAAGGTCATTTTTAGAAATTATCATAACGTTATCATTTTACTCCTCTTGATAACGACCCCGAGGTATTTTTGATTGAGTTTTGAATGTTTTTTTCAAACTTTAAGTTAAAGTTGTGAATTTTGAAAGTTTTTGGTTTCAAAAGGCGAAATTTGATTAAAATGGTTTTATGTGTTATTTTGAGTTTCGAGTGTCAAAATGGAATTTCATTGATTCCATTAGTCTTGTAATGTAGAAATTAGTCTAAGAGAGTTGTTAGGTTCAGTTTCACAATTTTTTTAAGGATTTGAAGTCCTAGGTTTGAAATTATTGACATTTTAGCCTTTGGGTTGACTTTGAACAACATTCAAGGTTCAGATGCTCAGATCACAGTTCTGCGAGTTCTTTTGGATTCGGGAATGATTTTAGACCTTGGTGAGGTCTTGGTTGAATTTTCATAGGTTCCGGGCTTGTTTTAGCCTTTTTAAGCATTATGTTTATTTCTTGGGACTTTCACAAGCTTTGGGCCAAAGAGACCTCAGATTCGTATTTTGATGGTTCCATTGAGTTTGAACATTTAATATAGTCAGTTTGTATATATGGTTTTTGTGTACAGAGTTCCGAGTGAATTCAAGAGACATTTGGAGATTTGAAATATGACTGATTTTGTTGGTTCCTCAGTCTGTATTTTTTGCGATCGCGATAGGTCCTCTACTTTCGCGACCCTCATGTTAGCAAATGGGTCTTCACGAAAGCAAATGTTTGACTAGTTGGCAGGGTTCGCTTAAGCAAAGCATGGGTAGCAATTTTGAGGATTGCGAAAGAGAACCCTGGTTCATGAAAGCGAAGCCCAAGATTTTTGCGAGGTTCGCTTAAGGGAACTTTTGTTCACTTAACTGACTTTGGTGAGGGTTTTGTACTGCAAATTTTTGGGTTTAACCCCCATTTTTCATTTTTTGTTTAGCTTTGTAAAACCCTTGGATGCGATTTTGAAGATATTCTTGTGATAAATCATTTGGGTAAGCTTTTGTGATCCTAAAATTTCTAGTCCCTTTGATTATTTGTGGATTTTAACATCAAAACTTGGGATTTTGATTGGAAAATGACAGGTTTTTTCAAGAACATGAGTTTTAAATAAAAAAGATGACTGTGAACTGATTGTAATTCTTTTTTCAAAATTTTTTTCACCAATGAGTTCCAAATGCAGTGGATAACATTTTCAAGTAACAATTTCTGGATTCAAATCTCATTTTCGAGATTGGGTTTTTGTGTTAATTTAACCCATTTTTAAAAATGTATGGATTAGGAATTTTTAATTCTAAAATGTTATTGTGATTACTTGATTAAACTAGATTGTGTGGATTAGGATATTATTCGGAAAGGGAAGACTCAAATCTTGGATTAACTTTGGATTGAATTGAGGCAAGTGATTTTTAAACCTTGTAAAACTTGTACAATTCTTATATTTCCCTTCATTGTGTATTAGGGAAGTAATGGGAATGAGGTGATGGGTTCAATTATTTCACTTGAATGAACTTAATGAATGAAAGGGGGATTAATTAAAAATGAAATGTGTTGATAATTCTTTTTTGTGAATTTCCTTTTTGTGGACCCTAATTGTTGATTGATGAAATATTTTGATGACATCATTGTGAACATGAATTGCTTGAGTTATTGTCTCTTCCTTATAGTGTGCAATTTCGTATTTACATTGATTTATATGCACCATGATGAGACATGTGATGACAAATACGAAGGGGGATGGTTTCGGCTAGTGATATTGATGTCGCGGTCTTTTCTGGAAAGTGTGATTATGCCGAGGTATGTACCAGCAACTGTGAATATGCCAAGGTATTTACCGAAAAGTGTAATTATGTAGAGGTCTTTACTGGTGAGTATTATTATGCTGAGGTCTTTACTGGCGAATGTGATTATATCGAGGTCTTTACAGGCAAGTGTTATTGATGTTGAGGTCATTTCTCGTGAGAACTTGTACTATTGGCATTCCTCATGAGTCCCGATTGATATTTGTGCATGATAATCTTGATATTTGTATTTTGTATGCTTGATATTTGTGATTGGCATAATTGACACCTGTTGGTTGTTGAATTGTGGTTATTAGACTGTGATTGTTAAGCCATGTGAATTGTGTATTGTAGAACTGTTAGGTTAGGCTGACTTCTATGCAGGTTGTAGTTTTAGGATGTTTGGTTGGGATGAAATGAGTAATCATGTTCTATGTAGTTTTGCTTTGTTTAGTAGGTTGCTTGTTGAGCACCGTGTTGTTTGGTACTCACTCCTTTCTTCTACACATATGTAGGTTTCGAGTCCAAATCTATGTGGTTGCTCTTCTTCTTAATACATCTAAGGCTTTCTAAGGATCTGTTAAGAGGTAGTTACTTCTCATACCGGTGGACTCTCTTGTTCATTGCCTAATGTTTTTTTCTATTTGAGAAATAAATATATTGAGACTTGTAATTATCTTTCAATTTCGCACTTAATACATTAGTGGCATGTACACGTGACAACCAGGTTTTGGGGCTATATTAGAATGAATAAGGTTTCTACTCTTATGTTATTCTTGCTTTACTTTCTGCATTTCTTTTGTTTTGTTGGGTTTGATGCTGACTTGTCTTGGTAGGAATGGACAAGTGTTGTCACATCCCTTTTTTTGGTCATGACAACATAGCCCTAATGGAAAATGTATATTTGTATAGCCCTGAAGGTAATATCTATCCCATAAGACACTTCATATCAGTATCTGAGCACCTAAATTCTCCTTTATCTATATTTGAGCACACAACACTATTGTATCTATATCTAAACACACAAGGCTCTTGGATATGTATCCAGCCCCATAGGCAAGTTATTTATCCACACGGGTAATATATCTAGTTCTATAGGAAACTTTTGTAGCCCCACAAGAAACATATCTAGTCATATAGGCAACACATTAAGCCCTAAGGCACTTTGTACCAAGATTGTAAGGCATATCATATAACCTCAAAGGCAACACTTTGTCCTGTAATCCTGAATCTAGCCCTTTTAGGATAAAAAATATAATTTGTGAAACATGCTTCATTATATGGAAGCTAAGCACCGATGTGTACCTTGAAATGGTAGGCCTATTAGTGGTGGCCCTTTCTTGGTAAAAGTACTTTGGGTCGGTAGGCCTAATGTTGGTGGCCCTCTCAAGTACACTAATGTAAATGAAACTACTCTATGGGAATGGAAGCTAAGCACCGAGTGGATATGGCTAAGATGGTGGCTCTCCCAATGTTAGGCTAGATTCCAATGAACATCTTTCTTATCCCATAACCATGTGCCTACATAGGATGTGTACTAGTTCTACCCTAGGCAAGTAGAACACCTTCCTTCTGTGTAGGGTTACATGACACCGGATTCCATGATTTAGCTCTCATGGTCTATGTCGGTTAATGCCTATTCCCATCATGTGAGATGTGCACTCCAGTTACTTGATAGGTACTACAAAGTGTGGGTAGTAGTATGGGATGCTATCTACATATTGCACGAGTAGGCTTTGAAGGGGCTATAGTGATTTCTCTAAGTCTTAATGACTAAATGTATGAAGGTCCTATAAATGCATGAATGTGTCCTAAATGAACCTAATGAAGAATGTTGGCTTAAATCCTTAAATGTAAAGATGCATGCTATACTTGGATTGTATTTTGAGTACTTCCTTGTCATGAAATATTGTATATGAATGTGCCTTGTCTAGGGTGACTTCAAAGGAATACTTAGTGTGAGTAGTAGTATAGGATACTATTTGCACATTGCACAAGTATGACTTAGAGCTATCTTAGGTATTGGTCTTAATGTGATGATGTGATTCATGCAATGGTTATGTCTCTTATATGCTTTATTGTGTAAAGGTGGAAAGAAGGAATGGTAAGTTCACTTTTGGTGACCTTAATGTGGTGCCCTAGTGTAGTCGGTGGTATGGGACGCTATCCATACATTGCACAAGGTATGGCATGAGGGTTACTTGAGGTGAAGCTCTAAGGTGAAGGTAATGGTTTACATGATGATATTGTCTAAATGTGGTGTTAAGACTTGCATGATGATTATACGTGTATTGTATATCTCTTATGCTATTGTACATGGTATTTCTAAAAAGTGGCATAATGCATGGTTTCCAACCAAAATGTCCCTTTTTAAAGCATGTTTTTGCATGGTCATCATACTTAGTACATTTTTGTATGCTAACCCATATTTTCTTTACTCTTATGAAATGTAGGGATTGGCACTCAATTTGATTCTCCCTAGTGAAGCTTGGACTAGACTTCTTCCAAGGCATCTTTGGTATGTCCGCATAGATCGAGGACAAGGACTTTTCATGTTTCTAGTTCTTTTATGTTTTAAGACTATTGTTACGACTTCGATTGTAAAAGGGCTATGACCCTATCTTGTTCAAAATTTTGTCTAAGATGGCCATGTGAGATGTCACGACCCGGGAGCACCCCTTAGTCGTAACCGGCGTACTCGACCTCGAAGAGGTCTAATACAAGCCTCTTAGCATTCATTCATCGCATAGACACCAGATCCATAAGGAATTAAAAACTTTCTTCACACACGAAGATACTTTCATTAAATAGCAAGCGGAAGACTTTCTAGACTTTATACAATATGTCTCAAAACCAT